>NDXB01005451.1:9173-88128 GCA_002631895.1 Agapornis roseicollis
ATATTATATTACATATTATATATATGTATGTATTTATGTGTATATATACATGTATATGTATATACGTATATATACGTATGTATATATGTGTATATATAGATACATATATATGTATAGATACACGTGTATATATAAGTGTATAATATATATATTATATATAGTATAAATATTATATATATTATATAAAATATATTATATATTATATATATATTTATGTATATATTATATATTTGATATATATATCAAGATATATATCTATATATATAGATATATATCTTAATATATAGAGAGATATATATCTATATATCTATATTGATATATAGATGTATATTGAATCTCTTTCTCCATGTGGAGTGTCTTCCCATGTATGCTTGTTTTCTCTCCTACATACCACACTTCTTTTTAAAGCTTGATGTTCTGGTTGTCAAGAACTGCTGAAAAGAGCCTGTTCCATAACTGTCTATTGGATCCACCAAATGAAACCATGATCAGACAGTACATTGAGGGAAGATTTGTGTTAACAATTTCTTAGATAAGTAAAGACCCTGCTGCAGGCTTGAGCAGATGAATAAATCCTCATGGAAGACTGGTAAAAGCAGTTAGTGGCAGGTGGGAGTCAGGATTTCTCCAGCCTATACTAAGTGCCTTTGTTTGTCCTGGCCATTCTGCATCTTCAGTTTCACTTTAAATGAGTGTCTCATCATCTGTGTCACTGAATGGAATCTGAGCTTTCAGTAAATGTAACCCCCGGTATTTATCAGCTGAATCCTCATTTGCTAGCTTTGTCCTACTCTGCTCCCGCAGCACGTCAGTAAGCATGCAACTGGGCAGAAAGGAATGGGGGTTTTTCTTGTGTTGTGATGGTCTCACCTTATCTCTCCCCGCTCCCATTCCCATGGGATACGTCTCCCTCAGGAGGTGCCGTTCTCCCGTGTGTGGTGCAGCAGCCCCAAGCCTCTGCACTGCGCCTTCTCCCTGGAGCGCTACAGCCCCGCCACCACGCAGCTGGCCTGCAAGGTCTGCGTGCGGCAAGTCAAGGGGCACGAGCAGGTCCTGCAGATCCAGACCTCCATTCTAGAGGTAAAGCATCCTCTCTCCTGTTTGCCTTGTGAGGCCCCATCCCTCCCCACTTTATCCTTGCTGTCCCTGCGTGGTTTATCTCCTGGTCAGAACTATTAACATATATATAAAGCCATATGGATTCTTCCATTAGAAATGAAAGCACTGGAGAGTCTGCAATTCTACTACTACTTTACACTAGAGATTCTACACTTCTGAAAGTAATTTATATTCAAATTGGTGACAACAGTTTTCTTGCAAAAGGTTTTGAAGAGTTTGCAGAGCACCCAGAGGTGACAATGGATGGGTTGTGCGCTGTTTGGCCACTTTCTGTTCCCCTGTTAGAGCACGCTGTGTGCAGCCTGTCTGCAGGACTGCAGCTTTGCTCACAGGGAAGGATACCCAACTCAAACAAGCTGGGGATGTGGCCTACAGCAAAGAAAACTTCAGCTCTTTCTTTTAAATTACTGAGCATCTTTGTTGATTAATCCAAACTAAAAGTTCTGGATTAAAGGTGTGTGCCCATTGCTGAATGCACTATGCAGAGAATGCAGCAACTAAGTAAGCAACCCACAACCACCATTCTGTATGAGACCATCCTCAGAATACAGCCACTCTCACTGCTGTTCTACCCTATCCTTCTATAGCTATCTCAGTACAATGTTGCTGTTGCCATTACTTTTTCCTTCCTCTGGTTGTCTTTGAAGGGACCTGTCTGTCCCTAAGTCTCCAGAGCTACAGCTCTGCTCTCACTGAGATTTACTGGGTGGAGGCTTTCTCGTGCCCATCTCAAAAAGCGCTTGCGGAGTGAGGAGAATTTGACTGTAAAATAAATAGAGAAATAGCACCTGAATACTTGAATTACTCCTTGCTTTCCAATTCCCTGAACTAACCAGCTAGCAGTAGCTTATCTCATATGTGCAGGGTATGAAAATCTACTACTGTTCTGCATAGTTAATTTAAACCAGTCAGACCACGGGATAGATCTACAGCACTATTACTCTGCATGGATGGCTTTGGGGAGGTGTCATAAATGTTATATGAAGAGACTATAGCATCATTGTTGTTCAGTATTTATGCTGCATTTCACTGCAACGGAAACACATGGAAATGTGACTGTTAAACAAGACTGTCACTTCATAGGAGAAGAATGGGCCACCCCTGGCTTCCAAGGAGATTTCTAATAGGGACAACCAGGTACTTGTGTCCATCTTTTAGGCTGTCTCAGTTCCCCATTTCTAAGCAAGAGTCTCTGGTATAACTCCTAGTGTTACTCTTAGTAGTTTGCTAGAGAGCTGCCTACAGACCAAGGTGATGCCCTCACTAACTGTTTTGCTATTTTATTCCACGTAGAATGAAAGAGAAACCATCACTTTCTTTGCACATGATGACAGCAACTTTCCTGCACAGATGGGCCCAAAAGCATTTAAAATCCCCTACTCCATCAGGCAACGGATCTGTGCAACATTCGACACACCCAACGCCAAAGGCAAAGACTGGCAGATGTTAGCACAAAAGAACAGCATTAACAGGTAACAAGAGCCACTTTGGAAGATGAAGGTTTACATGTGCAGTGGGAATCATTTGCTGCTGTTCTGGAGTGTTTGTTTACTCGCTGGTATTAAAGATGTGAACATAGTGATTATCGTCCTCAGTCTCAAGGATAAGCTCTAGTTCATACAGTCTTTTAAACATGCCAAGCTGCTGAAACCAGGAACTGCTTGACCTGAACACTACCTGAGGTTTGCTTCCAAGGTCAGGTTCTTTGTTATGTACCAGACCTTCTCTTCATTGACTCACAAGAATGGGGTCTTGGTTCAGTACTAACTAGAGAAGGACTTTGGCACTGCTGCGTACTTTGAAAGCAGTGCTTTAAAGGACTTGGGAGGGTGCATGTTCTCTGAGGGCAATCATCTGTCCTGCTGCCTTGGCTTCTATCTACATCTTTTGTATTCCAAAATGAATTACTCATTTTGCACGTTCCAGGGTTTGGTTTGGTTTTTTTCCTTAGTGAAAGGCCTATTAAAAAAGAAAGTCATGCTCTACTGTTGGGAATAATAACATTATGGTTATTAAAACTGAAGGATGCTGTATAAACTAATTTACTGCTTATTTTGCCTTTTCCGCTTGGCTACATTAAACTGGTGGAGGCAGTTCACTCACAGAAATAGTCTGGATTGTCACAGCCACCATAAATATGTTCCCAAGATGGCAGAGGAATACTTCAGTCAAGCAAAATAACTTTTCAGTGATGACTTGTTTTGCCTGGGACTCTCAATAAACCACATCTGAACCACAGCAAACAGATTTGTAGTCTTGCAGCACTAAGGGAATCAGAAAGTTCTGCTCTGCTTGCCCGTGTTTACTACCACTGCCAGGCACTGTAATCTCCCGTGTTGCCACTCCTCATGGAGGAGATTTCTCTTCCTCAGGAGGTTGAGAGACTGCTTACTGAGGAGGCGACACTGATTTTGACTGATGAGGACAGTACCGAAATGGTCAGTGGTAAATATTTAATTACCTTGGAGCTGGCTTAAAAAGCCAGACATTGAAGTCCAAATTCCCTTTTCTGTGCTATAGGTGTATCTGTTTCTTCCCATATTTATAGATCTGTATCTTAATGCAATGACAAACGCATAGTAACATTTATGCTTGTGAATAGGTAGCTAATGTATTTATTCAGATCATTATGACCAAAGCCCATAAATAAAAGGAGTTAGGAGGTAACGTGCTTAAGATACTTGTTTTACCAAATTCTTTGCAAATATCACCCCTGCAGAGTCCTAAAAACTACACAGTAATCAACTACAAATTCACAAATTAAAAGATGCCATACCTTCATAATCACAAGCATCGATTTAAGTAAGCAACATAATCCCTCTCCCTCACTGTTTTTGGGTTTTAAACACATTGACAGTGCTAGGCACCAGAGCACTTTCACATTCATGGTACCTACAGTCTATACTGCTCCTCATCCTGTCTCACCTTTCCCTCCCCTCCTTTTAGGAATCTCTCCTATTTTGCTACACAAAGCAGTCCATCTGCTGTCATTCTGGACCTCTGGGAAGCCCGACATCAACACGATGGTGACCTTGACTCCCTAGCCTGTGCCCTGGAAGAAATAGGAAGGACACACTCCAAAATCTCAGACATAACAGAAACAGAGGTTGAGGAGCCCGACTTCAACTACAGCAGGCAAAATGGACTCTAGTCACTCTCTCCATTCAAGAACTGACGGCCAGCTTGGACTATGACACTAGAGATTCTCTTTGGCAGGGAGGAAATAAGGGTTTCTGCACATCAGGGTCTGCATGGAGACAGACACTCAGTTCCACAATTTCAGTTGGAGGAGCAGAAGCAGCCCTATTAAAAATCCCAATTTCAGGAAACAGTAATACTGATATAAAGCCTAGTGGGAATCAGTGAGTATGATATGGAATATTTGAAGCCACTAGAGGTTAATCCTGGTTTAAAGCTTTGGCCCCATGGGGCCTGGAGCCCTCTTTATCCTGCAGCTCCAACTTCCCACACTTAGAGTGGGTTTAAGATGCCATTCAATAGCATCAGTTGTCCCTTTGTATCTGCTACAGAAAAACTGAGGATCTGGCCTTTTCCTGTTCAGATGTTTGCGGAATTAGAGGATCTTCTAACTATTTAATTGATATCGTGTGTATTCCAACCAATTCCTTTTAACCATTCAAGCCCTTAATGAACGTATGCTGCTGCAGAGCTCATTCTGTTAACAAAGGAACAGAACAAACCCCTCCTCTGTGGAATTAGTGTGTGCCTGCAAGAGATTTTCACAAGTCCTCGGTCTGCAAATGTTCATTTAATCCAAAAATGTTTCTTTGGGGGTGGATTTAAAGAACCAAAACTCACACGGGAAATCACCAGCCCTGCTTTAGCAAGTTTACACATTTTTTTTTTGCTTACTTTAGGTACTGAGGCTAAACTCAAAAGTCAAAGTGAAGTCAGGCAGCACAGCTTGATTCTGGGTCCATTTCAGACTGAAACAATAAACCCCACGGGCTCCTGCCAAAACCGGGCTTCATCCCATTGTACAGATCTCACAGGACGCGAAGCTTGGCTGTGTTGTTGCACGTGGTTTAGTTACAAACATGGCATTTACCACCAGCTCTACCCAAAATGTAAAGCTAAGAGAATTCTCCTCATTTTTTATCCATTACATACAAGAATAACTTATTACTCCAACTGAACCAAAAAGAGCTGTCACTGTGAGCACGTGGAGCTGGTGCTGAGCCAAATTTCACCTTTATTCTTACTTAATATTCTTTAAAATGAGCCAAGGCGCTCTGGCCGTGGGCTGTCAGCTGTGGTGAGAGGAACACTATCACAGTGCAAAGCAGGGCCAAGATTTCAGGAGCTTTATGGAAGTGCAAGAAATGGAAACCAAGCGCTCTGGGTTTTCCCCCTGTGTTTGGCCAAGAGCAGCATGAGAGGCCCCAGAGGAGATACTTAGTGTGCAAATCTGTAGTAATCTGAAGGTGTTTCCTTGCCCAGGTGTGATGAACTACTCTGGATTTAAACCTTGCCTTGTTCTCGCTGCTCTAAAACTGCAAATCTCATTGCTTGCTCTGCTCAGCAGGCTGCGATAGTGTTAGACTTATGAATAGTTAAGATTTCCCCCAACATTTTCTGCACTTTAGTATTTCATGCAGCCTGACATGAGAGTTCCTGTTTGCAGTGGGAAATCATAATGGCTGTAAGCATATTTGCGACTGAGACAAAAATACCTGCTTCTTTGGCTGCAAGCTGTCACTGTTTTCAGCAGCACATGGTTCTCTCTGTGTTTGAATTATATTTCTAGTGACTTCCAGTCCTCCTCCTCAGAAACCTGTTCTTCATTGGACAAAATGTCAGGAATTAAGTAAAAATAGGGAATGGCATCCACAGCAAAGCGGCAGAGCTTTAGTGAGCCGTGGTTGTCTGGGAAACCAGCTCCAGGTTTAACTGCGCTCTCGGGCAGTTAATTTGTGCTCAGCTTCTCCTCAGATGCTGTTTAATTTTCAAACTAGCTTCTGTTCCCTACCACAGCAAAGAGCAAAGCACCGCCCTGCAGGTGCTGAGGCATAGCCATGTCATTCCAAAGAGCTCCATGTATCCCCTCCTCTTGTTCTCCCAGTGCGAGCTACACACAAAGACCTGGGGTCAGAAAGAGCTGAGCACAGAGCTTCAACCCAAAAGCTTTGTCTCAGGAAATGCAGTGTTCGCTTCCCAGACTTGGGCAGCTTTGAGAATCCTCCATGTACGGAGACACCCAATGCTGCTTTGGGAATGCTCAGCAAAGCCCAGAGAGAGAGAAACCAGCAGCTGTCCAGGCTGACCTCCTCCAAAGTGGATCTAAAGGGGCCTTCAGATGGAAGGGACCTGGGTTCTAGACCAAATCCCAGTGAGATGCAAAACTCCCCTCGAGTCTGCAGTAACCTACTGAAAAGGAATAGCTGTCAAAGTTGCTTACAATGCCAGCAAAGAAACCCTTCAGTCTGGGGCCTGAGGTAAGATTACAATTCTACATCACTCAGTGGAGCATTATTGTTTCCCTTTAGGTTTTCATTCTTGTTTTCACTTTTGCTACAGCAGCAGCTTTGTTACTGAGCCTATTTTTGTGACTCTGAATCAAGAACGCCTGCTTTTTTCCTAACCTGTTCTTGTTTTGGTGCTCTTGCACTGTTTTAAGTGGACTGGAAATGCCACAACACTACTGATTTACCTTCCTCCCACTGGAATGGGGTTTGAAACAGTAACCAAACCACACTACCAGGAGCTTATCCAGCTATACACCTGGACTCCTACAAGAGCGGCCATACTGTCAGGTGGAAATCCATGTAGACCTGTGAGGTATCCTTCAGAGGGACCAGGAAACAGTGTAAGTAATGGGCCCTGTACTAAGGGAATTCCGCAGCAGGGAGCTGCATCTGAACCACTGTGTCTAAGAGCCACTGATGCTGTCCTTCAGAAACTTGGCTGATCCCTTTAGATCCCACTGAAATATTTGGCCTTCACAAGCACTATCCAGGAATATCGTGGTTTAAACCCTTCTCTTGTGTTCTTTAAACAGCCCTTCCTTTCCTTACCACATGCTGCCTGACCACTGTGCTAGGTTCTCCTTGTCCTGTGTAAACAGGGTACTGAGTAACTGCTGCTGAATCACCTTGTCCATACCACGCATCCTTCAACAGGCTTCTCTCATGCCTCATTCCTACTCTTGCATAGACAGAAGACCCCTTGTCTGTTCTGCTTCTCTGGATATCCTTGCTGTTATTGCTCGATAGTAGGACAGTAAGAAATAGAGACCAGAGAGTGGAAAAGTAGGCTCCAGGTTTTTCCTGTTCTCTTTGTTACCAGGTGATGACCTGATGGATCTGGGCAGACCTGCCTGTTTCCAGGTGCTCCTTCTGCTGGTTGGCATGAGTGGCACTGGAGATGCTGATAGCACTTGCCACTTCCAGAGGGTTGTGCCAGTTCTCCTCTCTTTTTATGCGCAGGTTTAGAGACGGAGAAATTAAAATGCTTTTTAGGTAAATGCTTCTGCTGCCACATGGGTTTTGCTGCCATTAACAAAGAGCTAAACAATACAAGTAAAAGGTCTTAAATGTTTGCTTCCTATTTGTTACACTGGAAAGCAACCGACTTTTGCCGGCTCCCCACAAGCCTGCTGTAAGCATGCTCCTCAGAATAAATCAGGATTTCGATTCCAGTGCTATAAGCAAATTCTTAGGAATCTTAAACTTCCAGCAGCACATTTTTAACATCTGTATTAAAGAGGTTTTTTGGAAACCTGTAGCCATGTATGTGTTGATAAGATGCAAACCCCAGCAGTAAAGGAGCATCTGAAAAAGGACGAGAGGCCAGGAATTAAAAATGTATTCCCGTCCTCTAGTTTCCACATCATGACTTTTGGAAAAGCATTTTTAAGATCTCTTCATAAACTATACAGAGAAAGAAAACGTGATGTTATGTTAGCCAGTGAGATCCCATCCTGCTGCCCTGGGTGCGATATGGGGGAATGGCCATTGTGATTTCGCATCACCTGCTGTAGCTGGAACCTGCTTTCACCTTCCTCAGCACTTCTTCCCCCGGATACTCCTGTGTGAGTCATTCAGGATTCAGCTGAAGAGCTGCATTTTAAAAATGACTTACAGTTTTGTCACCAAAATGGGGCATTTCACAGCTCTGCCCGACTGCAGCAGCCTAAAAGCTCCTTTACAGTCTCACCACATTGCTTTTGCACAGTCCTGCTGGTTTACATTAGGATCCTTTTAAGGCACCAGGAAAGGAGCCTTGCTCTGCAGAGTTCAATTCAACCTTCACCTCCCAGTGTAAGAGCTATAAAACCCAGATGGACTCCCACAAAAATTTTACTGGGCTTTTTGTGATAGATGAACAGAGAGCAACCCAATTCTCTTAAAATATAGGGCACCATCTTTGTGGTTATCATCCGCTCCGGCAAGAGCTGCTCTCCTCCTCCACAGGCCTGTGCACAGGTTGCCTTCAGCAGGTGAAGAGAAAAGCTTACTTAATGTAAATCACTACAACAGGGATGTTGTCACTGGACAGAGTCTTGGGTGACAAAGCCTTGTATAGGGCATCCCTGCCCAAGGCAAGGGGTTAGAACTGGATGATCTTAAGGTCCTTTCCAACTCAAACCTGTCTGATTCTGTGACTCCATGGTACTAACATCATCCTAGAGGTCCATTTTTGGTTTTCACTTGAAAGATAGCCCTTTGTGAGAACAAAACGTTCAGTAACTGATCCATTCCAAGGACTATTTTCCACTACAAACGATCCAGTTTATGCATACAGTGCAGCTAAAATGGGTGAGGAATGGTTGTAGAAGTCTCTTTGTGATTAGAATTTATCTCCCCCCCCCCCCCCCCCCCCCCCTCGCGCCTGCCCCTCCCCCAGCGCAGCGAAGAGCTCGGGCACTTGGGGGGGCCCCGGCGCCGCCATTGCCGCCACCACCGAGAGAACCTCCGGGGCGGGCAGAGCGGCGGCGCCGGAACCATAGAGACAGCGGGGGGCGCTCCTCCCGCANGATGAGTTTCTGCCTATAAGACACAGATAAAGGCAAAGGGCTGCATTTTATTTCCTTGAACTATAATTAACTGAGTGGAAACCAGGAAATAATTCCTAAGTCCTTAACAACTGGGTATCATCTGATGATTTCTCTTTCCAGCCTTCTTTTCCCGATCCGAATGATTCCTAGGAAGATCTCCCACTTTCGCCCCAGCAGTGGGCATGGATAACATTCTTCACTGGGAACCTCTCTCATGTTGAACGTTTTCTGTGGTCTGTGGGATATGTTTTGGTATCACTCCCTTGACACTGTTCCTGCTTCTGAAGAGGCAGCGTGTGAAATGGCACGTGGATCCTTCCTTGGATAGCTAATGACTGTCTAGTTAAAATTCTTCAAGCATAAAGATGCCTGAGCAAACACAGTAACTCAGAGTACTAGCTCTAGAACACACAGTACCTGTGGCAACAACTACAACTCGATACGCTGGCAAAAGGTTATGAATCATTTCCTAGTAATACACAGTCTTGCTCTTTTCTCTCATCACCAATACTAGCACAAATGGTAGCAAAACTCTCCTTTCCAACATGGACAAAGATAAATAAACCACTCTAAGATTAAAGAATCACTTGAAGGAGCATTTGATAGTGACAGAGTCTGCAATGCAGAAAACAGAACCGATGTTCTACTGCCGCAAGTTAAACCTGTCAGTGTCCATGTTCACTGTTCTGTCCAAAAAGAACATAAATGTCTAGGAATTTGCCACTATACTTTTTGTATTAGAGGTGAATAGTACAGATTCTACTAGTGTTTCTTGTCTGGGGCTTGGGTGGGTAGGGGTGTATTGTAATTTTCAAGCTATTGCAAAAGCTGCTTTTAAATAAGCTGTTCAGTTGTATTGACTAACTGGTTTGTGCTTTCCAAGGGAATCCAGGCGAGCCGGGGTTCAGGGGTAGCCTCCTTGCCTTGCTCTCACAGGGTAACTAGAGCTGGTCACTTGTGAAAACTTAGCTAAGGGCTGTGGTGATTAGGCACCCATCCCTGATCTGTGATGTACTGTACTGTAATCTAATGAGATTTAGACACTCACCTACTGTAGAGCCGTGGTTTTGTCAGCAGCTACTTAGTCTGTCTGCCCCTGGTGTGATAACCTTGGTTGAGAATGTACTTCTTGCAGATATAAGATGATGTCAAACCCCTGTGTTATCTGGTCTCTGTATATAAATATTATTGTCTAATCCCAAAAGGAAATGTGTAGCACAAAATGAAGTGAAGGGCGTTCTGCACCAAGCCTGGTTAAAGCTTTTTCTGACACAGCAGGAGGGGGAAGACATGGATCTGACAGCAATGTCTGCTACAGGCAACAAGAACGTTTTCCTAACAAATCCACACTTTGAACTGACCGAAGCTTTGGTTTTGCAGTCTAAAAAATGTAAGACCTGGCATTTCCCATACTGAAATTTGAAATGTGAACCTTACAGTGATCACATCTTTCCAAGCAATTCCTCCAGTTTCCCTCTATTGGTGCACTGAAGTTGAAGGGGGATGGAGGAATATTTTCTCATGAAGCTGTAGACTTTTGCATTCTTTCCCCTTTCAGTCTAAACCCCAGATCCCCTTACTGAACCTCACACAGTTCCCCAGTCCATCAGTAACACACACACACAGACATATATGCCTCACTGGAGATGTGGCATGTACATACTTCTGGTATATGGTTGGGAACAGCCAACTGACACAGAATGGTGACTTGGGAGATATAGCTGCCTCCTCTTGACTGAATTCATACCCCCTATGACTGATCTCAGTTCATACATGGTACAAGAACATCAAGTGTACACCTCTTGTTGATTTGGAAGAAGTAAGATGTGATGCTGGTCAGCTGGTAAATGCACGACTAGAGCTGACTAACTGCAAAATTGCTATAGCAGCCTTCAACACTTCTGACTTTAGGTGAAGGGGGAACTTCAACCTAAGCAACTACAAAATTAATACTAGTAATTTCTTAAAGGGAAAACCCACAAGTATTCCTTTAGAGATCAACCTTCTCTTCTGCTCCTTTCTTTCAGCAGGGAATGGGTTCTGACAATGCTGGGTTGGGCTCAGCTGACTGAGCGTTCTTCCCTCCCCCCCGGTTTCAGTGCGTTTAGAACTGAAAAAAGAGCAGAGGTTTGAATGCTTTCTTGAGTATGAAGCTGAAGGAGTAGGAGAAGAACACGAAATCTAAAGCATGGCCTTGGCTTCATACCACACTTTCTGTGCCTTGTTCTATCAATGTAAATTCTGAATGTTGTACAGTAAAATACTTGGGAAGGACTCCTTGGAAAAGGCTGCACTGGCTTCTTTTTTCAGCACATGTACATATATAAATATATATACATATATATATTTGGTAATGCCAAACAGCTGTGTTATATTGTACTGAAAAAGTAATAATGGACAGTTTGGATGTTTTCTGTAGAGTTTGCAATCCTGTATGGCTATGGACTTTTGGAGATAAATGTACAGACGTAAATTACTGCATATCAGTTATTTATGAATAAAGAGTCTTTTACTGACATCTTCGATTACTGTATGAGTGACACCACATTCGTTTCATAGGCTGGAACAAGATGTTGGGATACGAGTGCTTTGGGATGCTTAGAGTGAGCCTTGGCTGGGAGTTTACACTGGAAAACTGTGTACAGGGCACCTTTTAGCCAAAAACCTGCAAAAGCTACAGGAATAGGGCCAGGGCTGAGGTTCACCCTTTACTGACAACACTGAAACAACTCGGCAGTATCAGCCTGCTTTCTTACTAGCCTGAACCATGACCCAAGGAATGCCAGTTATGTTCTATCTGACACGTTGTTTCAGGTATGTCACTGAAGTGCCCTACTTGTCTGAACAGAGGCCCAAGCCCCACTCCAGGACTAGAACATCTTTGTCCTTTGCACTGCAAGAGAGATGCAGAACCTCTCTGGATGCATCCACACTGCCCATTCCCTCTAAAATACAGGTAACTCCGTTGCTACACCCTGTAAGTGGCTGTACCTTGAATCCCACATCACTGGAGTTCTGCTCCTGTTACCGTGTAAATGTAATCTTTGGATTTGTAATACCCTTTACTGAGACAAGAACTCATTCTCCTGATTAATCCTTCCCATACAGATGAGGTCATAACCTCATTATCCCACCTAAAAGAACAGAAATATCCTGCCAGCACACAGAACACTCAGTCCTGCAATCAGAGAGCCCCCAGTTGCTATCACTGACACATCACAACCTGCACAGGTACTAGGATCACTGGTGCTCATCTTCCTCAGAGGCACTCACGTCAGCCTGTCACCAGTGTGGGGAGAAGACACCAGGAACCCTTGGATTAAGCCAGAGCAACACTGGGGTGTTTGAATAGTACACAGCCCTTCTCTGGATAGATCTGATCTACACTCCAGTTACTGCTGTGTCACATTAACAAACGTATGTGTGCAACAAAATGAGACCCTGCAGATCTCGCCCACCATAAGTGAGATGGTATAAAGTGTATTATTAATACATACATTGCAGGGGATGCCAGGGCAAGCTGTTATAAATCAAGATAGCCCTCAAACATTTTATTACATACATTAAAGTTGTTATCATCCAAGATATACACCACATACTGTAATGACTACCCTTTATAATAAGCAGGCCTACCATGTTAACTGCCTTTGCCATTCATTGTAAAATTATTCATGATTAATTATATTTGCAGGGAAATAACATATGTTATTGTAAGAAGTTCACTGCAGTGTGATTCATTGAACAGCCACTGAGAAATTACCCTGCAAGTGGAAGCTGTTCTTGGATGATCTCAAAGCAGAATTATGGCCTCCACTGAGCACAGAAGCATCCTCCTCCTTTACATGCCCCATTCCCCCCCCCACATGCACAGCACCCCATACACATCTAATGCCCTGATGCACTCTACTCCATGACACAAAAATACAAGGGTATTTTGCATTGCTAAAAAGAACTTGCTTTGTTACTCTCATTATACAGTTTCTATAAGAAGCTATGGCTCTAGTAAAAGCAGCATATGGTCATTTGACGTAGGCTAGCTCAGCTGAAGAGTGCTCATGTGCTTCAGCCCAAGCGCACACCCCTGTCTAGGTTTCAGTCCTGCTCTGTCTCCACAGAACCTGTGAGGAAGAATGAGCTGCCTGCACATCTACCGTGGGGGCTGGTCCCTTGACCAGGGCACTGACTTGTTTTGTGACACCGGCGTTCCCCAGGGCCCAGATGTTGGTACAGGATGTTCCCACAGCTGTTAATGGCACCATGTTCATGGTAGGAAGGAAGGCTTTGGTTGGGAGGTAAGGAAAGAAATGGATGCTCTCCCTGCATGTGTTTCTGTTTTATTTTAAGGCCATGTGGTTGCTTATTCAAATCCTCTAACCCTTCTGTTGTGACAGGAGGCAGCGCTGGAGAGAAATACTCCTGGTTACAAACACCACAGACTAATTTAAACTAAACTGAATGAATCCCAATCTGTCCCCTGCTGAGGAGCTTTGTGCTTTTCTACATACTTTATTCCTCTTCCACTTGTGACGTACTGGTTTGATTTGATGGGGTTGGTATTCCAATATATCCCACGGCTTCACGGCCATCTTCCCTTACTCTGATTTTGTTCGTTTGCTTTTTCCCCTGTCAGCTTTATTCACTAAATAACAGCAGCCCCAAGCAGACTCAAACTTTAGTAAGGGTCAATGCCTCAAGTCCTGCAGAAAGCTTTGTTAGTAAAAACCAACCCTCAGGAATCCAAATCACTGAGGCATTGCTACGGTTTGCAGAGATTACCAATATCTGCCATGGCAATTACCCAGCAATGGGCCACCCTAGCACTGCCTGTGGTTGGAGCAGCCGGAATGTTTCTTCCCTCACCAGAAAGGAGGAAAATATTGCTTAAGGCTTTCACCTATTTAATTGAAACATCCCATGAAGCACTTGGAAGCACTCCCTGCCTGAAACCCAGGATTGCTGTCACAGGGCTGTCACTGTGCTCCACTTTCAAAAGGTGTGCTGGTTAGGAATTGTTGCCATCCACTTCACGCTTGTCAACGTGGCATCGAAACCACCTGCCCTCCAGTAACTCTGGTCTGGTTTCCCACTGTGGGAGAATTGCTCAAGTCAGGAACTCAGATAGGCTGTGTACAAGCTGCACAGCCCCACCACTACCCACTGGCAATCCCGCTCTGACACCAAAAGCTGTGCTGAAAACATTCCACATATTGGTTAGCTGAGCCATTGGTTCATTCAACCCATTGGTTAGGATCCAACACATTGGTTAGGATCAAACCCATTGGTTAGGATCAGCATCCTCTGTCCTCTCAAACGTGAAGCATGAACTCTACTATGAGTTGTTTGACTCCTAGCCTTGATTTCAAACCAAGTGAATGATGCTCTGAAGGAAGCAGCACTTCTCCCTATGCCTCTAAGCACAGCACTTACAGGTCAGAGAGGAGGGATGTTCAGGGCCAGATGGCACATCTCAAGCACTCTGAACTGCTGCCTCCTCTGCTGGTTTCTTTACTGGAGAACTACTGAATGATGCCTTTACTGAATGCAACACTTCACTGGTGGCTGCAAAGTGCCAACCCGTGCAATGGTTACGTCCCTGGTGGAATGCCATTATACCACTAGCCTAGAAAAGTCATCTGACCTTGCTTAAGGTAGGAAAACCTACTGGAAAAGAGAGAATAAGAGAAAAAGAGAAGTTCTGCTAGTACTTTAACTCCTCCAAGCATGGACAAGCTTTCTTACCCAGTGGCTGGCACCTCAGGGCTTGGATCTGCTTCTGTATATAAATAATACATTATTCACCAACACTGTTAAGAAACACTGTAAAAACCATGCAGTTTTCCTTAGATGGCTGAGGCAGCTGACAAAACCAATGCGGCTTACACAGGGGTTTGTGATTGCATTTATCAGACAGGACCACATGACAACTGCCTCTATAGTGTGGCACTGAGTTATGTATTATAATAGGCAGAACACATTATTAGCATGGCTGGTTTACATATGAATAAACCATTAGCTCTTAAAATATGCCTTCCAGAGTTCAAAATAAGCTTTAGAGCAGGCCCTTTAAGAAGTTGGGTACCTTCCATCAGAAATATCAGAAGTGGTCTGTTTTGAATTATCTAGGAGCAATGCACACTTCTCTGTTAAGGAGGGCTCTTAGGTCTTAATGATGCCTCCTCTGAGCATCATTTTTCTATTGGAATTAATGAGAAGTGCAACTGAAGAGTAACTACTGACATCAATGCATGAGCTAAGAAATTCTTACGACATGAAGAAGTAAACCAGCTTTTCTGGGAGTATATCAAAATAAAACAGGCATTTACTGAAGTCTTTTAGTCTCACTGTGCCACCATAGAGAGAGCCTAAGTTTAGTTTTGCCTGCAGACACTGACATTTCTGCACTGGGTTGATTTTAGAGGCAGAAAATTCACATTAATAAGGTGAGAGAATACACTGGGTAGTCACCTTATTAGCCTGCGTGTGTACACACATCCCCCACACACACCCCCCTCTGTAACCAGGTATATCTTGGGCCAAAAATGCCTGGGCTAGGCAGGATGACAGTATTTTCCTCCCTCTTTAGTGGGATAACCAGCTCATTAAATCTTACATGAAGGTTATTTTATTATGAAGTGACAGATGTAAAGATTTACTTCCCCATTCCTCACCTGCCTTCTCTCTTCTGCTTATTCCTTTGTATTTGGTAATGGCCTTTCTCTTGTTATATCATCCTGTCAAGAGTGTAAAAATCTCTCCCAGGACTGCTCATTTGGTCTAAATCACTCAGCCAGCACTGGTGACAAGGGAAAGCGTACATGCCATGGCTGATGCAGAGAAGCAGCTCTGTCCTATACTCCAGTAATTGTCACTGCATGATAAGAAAGTGTAAGATTTAATAAGGTCATAAAAGAGAATGGCATGAGCTGGTGTGATGGGTATTTTTTTCATTAACATTCAGGAAATCTGGATTCAGTGAGACAATAAATTACAGCAACGGAGCAGAAATGACCCAGCTGGTTATTCAACACTTTCCAGCATCACTGGAAGCAGCAGGGCTGGGAGCACCTCTACCACCCCAGCAGCAAAAGTCTCTTCAGTCACCATTATTCCTATGCCAGCTGCCTCTGGGGATTTCAAGAACTACAATCATACTCAAGCAGTAAGAACATGGACTCCTTGCAACTAGTTTAGTTTTGAATGGAATAATGTAGTGAAACCAAGTATTTCTATAAAACATGATGTGCATCTGCTTTAAAGTGGGGTCGGTTGCTAGAAAAGTGAGGACACCCATTACTGAAAGGAGACATAAAAATAGTGTTGATGTAAAGAAGTGTTGGTTTATAACATGCTTCTTGCAATGAAGTAAAAAAAGAAAATCTAAGAGTCATTTAAATCAAATATGAATGGACTAATCATGATTCTGTATAGCAGCACATGAAGATGGATATACACTACATAAGCTCTGTAACTCCCATGGAGGGAGGAAAAGGACTGTTTTATACTGAAGTCACAGACCTGGGAATATGAAGATCAAATCAATTCTCAATTTTATGATACTTGGAACAGGCAGTTTCCTTGCACTGTCTTTCCTTATCTTTCATATATAAGACTATAACATTTCCCTAATGCACTCGGAGATATCCCACAGTCCCACCATCACTTCCCTCCTCTCAGAAGCTCTGTTCCTTTCACCACTTAGGCATTATCTTTCTTGACCAGCTCTGCTCTGATTTCACCTTTTCCCCCAAAGCAGACTTCTTTCAAGATCTAAAAACACTCAGTCACTTCTATGTACTGGTGATGCACCCAGAGTGCTCTCACTCCCTTAAAATGAAGTAAATCCAACACAAATGGACATGTTTCTCCTGGCATTCCCTTCCTCGCCCAAACATCCTCCTCCTCAAAGCAGTCACAGCCAGACTGCTGTAACTCCCTTTATTTCACCCTACCGTGTCCTCGAAGCATCTCACAACTAGAAAGATACAGACCTTAAAACCATACTGGCTGCTCCCGCAGTACAAGACAGCTTTCCCTGACTCCATCGGTACACCCCGCAGCAGCCAGGCCACACACACCCCTTCTGGTAACATCTGACTTTTTAAAGGTGCTAATTCGAAGCTGAGGTCTTTTGAGAAATGCCACCCCATTTGTGGGTGAGGAACGCTTCTGAGAGCGGGCCCCTCCATTCCTGGCTCCCCGCTTCACGCGGACACAGATGTATTTTCCCTCTCATTACCTGGAAACATTTGGTTTTGCTTCTGAGAAGCTTCCCACGTCAAGCAATTATTTACTACTCATTATCACCATCATCTGCTTCTCACAGCCATGCACAAAAGTGTGAGATTCAGGGAACTGGGATCAAGTGGGAAACAAGCAACAGAGATGCTGGGTTTATGAAAGCACCAGTAATGAAATCCAAGGGAAGAAAAAGTACATTAAGCTTAGGCTTGATTTACAAACTTTTAGAGGGAGCAACAGTTGTTCTGCAAAGGCTGTGCTACAATCAAACTAATTTATGGAGCTGTAATAGAACGGTGAACTGTCTGTACTTAACATTTATGGGGGAAAAAAAGAGCTTAGCAGTCCTGCTGCATCCAAATTCAATTAAAATCTGACTTGGGAAAAGGTGCTGTGGTTTTCTTCCCATGCATTTTGTCCTTCATTAATTACTTTTTCTTCTTAACACTCTGCCACCTAACACACTTGGAGCAAGATCTTTGCAAACAGCAGCCTCATTAAAACCCTGCAATATGGTTTCCAGATATGGACCCAAAAAAAATGGATGTTGGTCTTAAAAAGTGCCTTTTCCCTTGATACTTATTGAGAAATAAGATTGTCATTTTCCTGAACAGGTGAAGAAGCCATTAGAAAATAACCCAGACAAGCATGCACCATTTTTATCCCCGCTTCTTTTAATCCCACAGTCCACAATGCTATTATGCATGCAAAAAGGTAATGAGGCAGGCAAAGGTTATTACTAGGGACACTCCTGGAATGATGAGGGGCTGCCAATGCAGGAGGCTGACCTCAGGCTATCTGAAATTGAAATTTTGGGTTAAATTAATAACTCAACATGAGAGCAGACGGCAGTGCTGGCTGTCCCCTGCAGGGCCGAGAACGTCTCCTGACATTAACAAAAGTAAGGGAGGGGTGTGCAGACATACACAGAAGCATCCACTCAGCTCTATGATGCCACAGAAATGTGGGAGGTGGGAAACAAATGGAGTAAGGCATGGCAGTGCCCTTCCCTGACTACCTGCCAAGCTCAGCGAACGCTCCTGCTGACTGGGAGCAGGTTGCAAGAGGAAGCAAAGAGCTTCCTCCATTCTTCCCAGTACTTGCAGGAGGTTTTTTGATCACTAACAAGGGAAATGGCCTCATTATCCTCATTATTATTCACACCAGCACCAAAAAGGTTCTCAGGTATTTTACAGAGCAGTTCTTAAAGAAAGCTCAGAGCTGCAGAGTTCAGGGTCTAATTTACATGTGCAGGCCTGGGTCATGGGGACAAGCAGCATCTATGAAGATGGGTGAAGAAAGACAAAGATCAGAGTAATAACATCACACAGGTAATTTGCTGTTTCTATGTGCAAAGCGAGGTGGAATGCTTGCTGCACTGGTGATATTTAGACACACAGGACAGACCTCTCTTCTTTGAAAGATTAAGGGGAGTGGATGGAGAGGGAGAGGAGGAGTATATTAATAAACAGCCTGAAGAAATCTAATAACGCTGCAATATTAACCTGGCAGCAGCTCTAAACTGGCCAACACTTGCAAACTCTGTTAACCTGGAGCCCTTTGTTCAGCGAGAGGGCTCAATGATACAGTACACCGGCATCAGCAAGAACAGACTTCATATAAGTAAGAGCCAAACTGAACCATGTTCCTTCTTTTTTAAAGGAAAAAAATAAAGGAAAATGAGAAACAAAGAGAAGCCTAAAATAAGAGTGAATGTCGGCATACCACAAAGGTAAGAAACCAGGAGAGAACTAGATAAGAAACTGCGGCATCAGTGACAGGAGGAGGGAGTCCCTGGAGGAACTCTATTGTAATCTGTGGGCCTGTCTCCATCATCTCACATGGGTCAGATGGGCCTCAAAGCTGTGCATGGCCGTGCTTGCACTAACAAACCCTACAACTGTCTCTTAGAGCCCTCTGGATTATACACACATCACTCTGGGCTGTGGGTATTTGGAGGTAACTTATCAACCTGAGCCTCTGAGGGCAACTACTGTTGGGACATGTGGGACTGTGGGGACATGTCATGATGGACAACAAAGCGATGCTGCCTTACAGACACTCTGCTGCTGTTTGTGTACTTCAGTGCCTTCTGTAGCCCAGGATGCATGCAAGGTTTCTAAAGCCTCACTCATTTCTCTGCTAGACTTTAACAGTGTTCAGAGGTTGTTTAGGATTAATGAGGCAAAAGTCCTCAATCAAGAAGCAATTTAAGAGTACATTGCTAATTCCACAGAGTTCTGTAAATGAACTAATTCAATACCAGTTGACCTTTTTATTTGGGGGGATGATTTGTGCCTGTATTTTTCTTGAGCGGTGCCCTTAAGCAGTGACAATTTGGAAGGGCATTTCTGGCCCACTGACTGGAATCAATCATGTTATAAGTAAGATGAACACACGAGTCGGGAACAATACACTTCAAAAACGTACTGGCAGGCAGCCCAGTAGATGAGGATTATGGCAGTGTCTATGTGGGTAAGTAAGAAACACACTTCCTTCTGATGGGCAGAATGAGAGACAGAACCCAACTGGCTCATACTACCATTAAAAAACAGATGGCGCAAGTAATAACAGGAGTTAGCCTTGGATTTGAAGAAACCTTGCTACATTAGAATCCCGTGAGGCTGGGTCAGATGTGAGGTATTGCTCAGCCCTGTGTATACACCCTTACATGAAGGTGAGGAGAACAGCCAAGAACAAAACAAGCCCCAGAAAGAACTAACGCTAAGAAGCTTAGAGAAGCAATTGTTTTGTCTAATCTGAAATGACTCCTTTATCCTCTGTGTTTCTCACTGTAATTAGGATGGGATGTAGTGAAATAATGGCATTGGGTAACCAGCATTTGTGTTTGTCTTCAAGAATACCAGGAAGATGATTGCTTTGTTCATACTGGGTTTGTCTTACAGTGGTGGTGAGGGTGTGAATTAACAAACACAATTAGGGCTTCTCCTTTATTTTTTACATTGATAAACCTCTACAAATATTCATTATTCTGTTAGCAGAAGGTTGCTAATTTCATTCTAAATTAATGTATTCTGTTGTGATGTAGATTGTGTTTTCTAATGCAGTTTAGCTAGCTTGCTCCTTCCCTTCTATGCACTGATTTCAACAGCCAGTGTGTGGATAATGTCATTCAAATAAGGAACAAAGGTCTCGTAATTGAAGATACACACTTCTCCTACTAAAAATGTTTACCATTGTGTCTTCACTTCTCATGTAGCAACCAGAAAGCCAGAGCTTAAGCCTGGGGTTCTGTTCTGTAGACCCAACACCTTTTTGGGCTTTGAACCAATGCAAACAGCTGCAAACACTGGCTGGCACCTGAGACAGAGGAGAACTGGGAGAGTCCATCTATCAGAAAGGCTTTTCAAACCCTCCTATAACATGAAGTGAAATTCATGGTGGCAGGGAGTGCACAAACAGTTTCTGTCTTCTAGCTCCAGAAAACACACATTATACCAACCAACTTCTCAGGCAGAAATCCTACCAAGTAGCGACCCTCAAAGCGCCAAGTGACACCACTCACAACCAACTAGGTCCATTTTCACCTCACATTTCCTAACTTGTGCAACACAACTGCTTCCTTACTGCCAGTCAGCTCCCAAGGTGCAACCTGTGAGCCTTTCCTGCTCATTCATCAAGCTAAGAAATCCTAGATAACAGTTTAAATGGATAGCTTTTATGCTCTTGCTCATAGTTATGTTTTATTTGGGATGTCTTTATTAGATGTAACTCAGAAGAGCCTCTCGCAACATGCAGTCACAGCAGATTACTGCACCTTGAAGCCTTGCGTAATGAAACAAGCACATCTTCTGTTTTCATTCTACATTCCTGCTTTAATTATACACATTGTCTGTTATGAAACCTTGTCATGTTGTCACCAGTGGCCTCTGTGCTGAACTTTGCCTTGTCAAGATAGCTTTATCATTCATAAATATTTCAATGAGAACCAAAGACTGCTTATGAAAGATTGATTTCTTACAGTTCACTGACCCTTCCTTCAAGGCCTTTTATTAAAATTAGAGTAAACCCATCCTAGACACCTGAGCATTGTTAATATTACAGGCTACTGAAACATACAGTCCTCAAGGAAAAGAGACGCACTGCTGGCTTATAGTGCCGCATCACGGTAGCAATTAAAGCAATCAACAGCATTTGAGTGTGTTAATTCTCACATTCAGAACCAAACTGAACAGACTTTACATAAAATCAGCTGGTAGAGCAACTTGACCAAGGCAACACAGGAGAAATTCTCTGCAGAGGAAGAAAAAAGGAAAGCCAAGAGCAGGGTCTTGAGTCCAGAAGTGTCTCAGACCCAGGGTGCACTATGCACACAGGTGATGCCACATGAATAACAAATCCTTTAGCTGATCAAAAGCACTGCAACAGCAAAGGTCTGCCTGTTTTCTTCACATTAACAACATCTTAATAACATCTTGATAACATCTTGGCTCTGCTCCTCCAGGACATTTGCCTTTCCCAACAAAACCTCCACTATTATCACATACCTCAAGGACAAGCCCCAGCAACATGTTTACCTAAATGTCTTCTTTTGAGTATATCTCTGATCTATGGGCATGTGTTTATGATCATGATCTGATCCCTCCTTTAATTGCACATCAGTAAACACAACTAGGAGTTCACTAATGTCACTTAGTATTGTATTTATAAGCTGTGTGCCACATCCAAGGAGGATACATAAACTACAAATTAATCTGCTATTACTCCATCCCTAGACATTGTATTTCATCACTGTAGGGGCAATTTCTAATTTACATAAAACTGCTATCAAGACCCTAAATTTAACTGATCCTTGATTGTTTAAATGGGGTTAGAGAAAGACAGGGACATCATTGCCAGTTCAAATGTCTTCTATTTACTTCAAGCCATACTTTAATGGAATTCTGTCCCGAATGCAGACCTGTCCTTGTACTCGATCTATCTACTCCAGCTATGCCAGATGGCTTGCCAGCCCTTTGGGAAGCTCTGTATGCCAGTATGCCCACCTGCAGGAACTACAGATAGCAGGGGTGAGAATTTTCTGCTCACTTTCACCTTTAAAAAGAGCTGCGCATCAATCAGCCATATTCAACATATTGATTGTTGTGCTAATTTCATCAATAAAACTCCTCAGGTTTGGGGAGAGGTTTAAGCCAGGTATTGTATTGAACCTGTCAGCACCACGCTGAAATTGAGATGAATGCAAACAGAGGAAATGGTTGGTTTGCTTGAACGCCCACATGGTAACTTTTGAACCTGGAGCAGAAGTTTCCTTGCAGGTGGATAAATAAACAGGAGCATCTTTCCTCCTCTCCATTACTCATGCAGAAGATTTCCTTTCCAGAAGAACCGTGAAGCCCTAACTTCTTATGATGAGCAGCAAATTGACACTTGGAAGTCCTGATTGTGGGCAAGTTCTGATTTCACTGAGAGAATATGCATAAATCGCAGAGCCCAGCATTATTTAATATGTAGCTCATTTCAGGGGGAAAGACTGCCCCATGAAGATAAATCTGAGCTGCAGGCCAAGTCTTCAGTCTTTCTGGAGAGGAAGCTGGTCCTCTGATTACTGACCCTGAACACCACAGCAAGACATTCAGGACAAGTATTAGAAGAAAAAGGAGGAGATAGACAATGCAAGGAGCTTACAGTGTGTTAGCACTGTTGATTGTACCAGGGCCTTTTCTGCTTAGACTAAGAAAGACTTCAGTGCTCTTTGTCTCCTGGTGCACTATCCACAGAACACAGTAATTAAATTATTATGGGGGCTTCCTGTGAATTGGGGCACGCTTTGTTAGTACCTGGCTGCATACAGTTCACTGTCTGCTGGCACATTAAGTACACTTCCTATCTCTGGGCTCCTGCCACAGCCTATCATAAGCACATCACAAATATAAGTTAATTGAACTGTGCTAACCTGCAAAGTAGGGCCACCAGATGAATGAGCCAACAGTTCAAGTGCTAAGCTGAGACCTGGGTAATCTGTTTTCATGCCCTTGCTCCCTCTTGTCTTCTGGTTGCTTTATTAACTCCTAAGCAAGTTACGAGGCTTTTCATTAGCTGAGTATGTCTGCTTCTCCAGAAAACTCCAAATAAATCCACATACTAACCCTCCCCAACTCCATGGCAAAACCCCCACAGTATCTTATTCCTCCCCATTTTCAGAAGTGTCTTTTAATAACATAAATAGACTACAAAAGATACAGGAAAAAAAAATGACATAACCTCCTGGGAAATGCAGAGCTCTCAGCAGGGGCTGTTGCATCATTTCAGTCCCAGTTAAGACACTGCTGCAAGACCTCTGGAACCAATGCACTCAGCATCTTCCAATTAAGTCAACTGAGTGAACTTCAAAAGCTTTGTTAAATGGTCATTACTATTTCCTTGGGTCATTAACTTCAACAATGGCAGCGTGTTTGCACCATTGTATTTACTATAGTTAGACTGCATATTATTTAATACACACAAAGGAAAGTATTTCAATCCCTAATCAACAGTACAATCCAAAACATAGCTGTGACTTAGGTCAGATTCCTACTTATATATGCTCCACCCTCCATACTTGTAATTCTTCTACGCTGCATATTAGTCTACCTTCTTTTGGAGGAGGTGAATAAAGCAGCAGAGCTGTAGGAAACCAGCCACAAGGAAGCTGAATTGGGTATTTTTAGTAGAAATGCCAAATCCCCAAGACGTCTCATTTGAAGACAACTTCCTTCTTGCACATGCACACTGTGTACAGTGACACCCTCTCCTGCAGCCCTTCCTTCAGTCTGTCACCTATCCAGGAGCTAAAAACATTCTTTCAGTCATAATCTGTCAATGTCACCATGGTCCAGCACCTTCCATTTGCCTGGCAGCACTCTCCAAATGCCACTGCTGTTCAGAGCTCTTCCCTTGCCTTAGTTTCTAAATTCTATGGTGGCTGAACACATGGAACAAACCCAGGGTATTGCTCTGGATGAAGATTCAGAGTTCTTTCTGTATAAGAAAATGCTATGATGCTGCAGCATGAGCACACCACCAAGAAGATAACCCCCAAAATGGTCATTAAGTGCCTGGATCTGGGAAGAATCATACCCACCTCAAAATGGCTTAAGCTGAGACAAGCCAGAGAATCAACACATTCCCTCTGGACACACAGCAGCTGGCAGAAGTGAGCTCATCACTCTTTGCCTGCAGCGTTCCACAGCTATCTTGTCAGCAGTCCAGCAGTAACAAATTGCATCTGCTTATTTCTGCTCTTGTCTTTAAGGTGGCTGCAGATTGTTTAAACCTGTTCTCCCTGCAAGTACATTGGAGCACATCCATGCACCCTTTGGGTCTGAATTTGCAAGGACCTTTAGCATTGTAAAGCGTTCTTATGGATGCCATGACAAATCAAGCAGGAATCCCTCAAGCCACCTAGGAAGACAAGTAGCAACTCTTGAGCAGATGCCATAGTTTCAAAGTCTGCTCTATTTTCCTTTATGAATTTAAATGTGTACAGTTTTAAATGTCTAAGGTTTCTTTCAAATTTGAACAAACTCATTCTGTGGTTATTGAAATCACTGCCCCTCCTACCAAACAGGAGAGTGGCATCACTCAAAGACATGACTTTCAGCTCAGGTCCATAGGCTACATGTTAAATGGAGGAGAACAAGAACACTATAAGACACTTTTCATCTGTCACTGAAAAGGTTACATGTTGGGAGAACCCAGAAAGGACAGTCAAGGGCTCGGACTGCTAGAGGATGCCAGAACTTAAGTGGCGTGTGCCAAACTCCTGATCCCAGGGGACATGGACTCAGATCAAGTTAAAGGAATGAAGTCCTGGATGCTGCGAGCCTTACTGCAGTGACTCTCAATGAAATGGGCAGGTCTGTTTAAAGAATCAAGATCCATTTCCCACAGATTAACTTCCCATAGGCCATGGATCACCTGTGACAGGTTACACGCATCAGCAACGGGACAAGATCTTAACACGAACTAATCCCACAAAGAGCCCCTGCCCAAATCTTCCTGCTCTGGGTCCCTGCATGTTGCCCACTGATTGTTTCACAGTCGTGAGGAAAAGAATCATAAAACATGGTGAGGGATTTATTTTCCCTTCCCAGAGTAATAAGTAGTTGACACCCATTTAAATATTCAACAGTGCAAGTGTTCTGCCATTTAGTCTCATCACGTTGCCACAGTGTGGAAACACTGGCTGAGTTCACCTCTTAGATTTCCCAGTGGAAATAACACAAACCTGGTGTGAACTGAACATTTGTGATAAGCAAACTTCCTCCTGCTGTTCATGAACTGAAACCTGAACACAGTCAGCAATGCACAGCCTCCACTGTTTTCCAAATGGCTCTTGCTTCCATACCTTTGCACAGACCAAAAGCTTAATGGCTGTGCATTTGTTGCCTTGTTTCCTAAATTCTACCCCTTACAGCTACTCAGAAATACCCTACAAACATCCATCCCATTAGACTTGCAGCCAAAGCTGGATTGACGTATGGGGCAGAAGGGCTATTTATTTAGCTATTCCAAATGCCAAGGAACAAAGAAAATCTCTGGGACCTAGAACAAGAAACGGTGCTCCTGGTGTATACCCAAGTTCAGGGAAGCACCATTGCTGCTCTTGGAAACGTTTATCACTTCAAGTCGCACCAGCAGGGGTTGTTATTGCTGCATTAGGCTGACATCTGGCAGAGAGGTTGGGAGAAAGGGGAAATGGAGAAGAGCAGAGCGAGAAGTTGCCAAGAAGACGTAATGAATTCATTTCTCTGACGCAAGACCAAGCTTGTCATTAAATGTCAAGCACTGGATTAACAGCTGTGGGGAACCAATCTCTGCTTCAAGCCATAGGCTTTCAGCAATACATGGTAAAAATCCTCCCTCATTAACACTGCCTCTAAATGGCAAAGTATTTTGCTCTGGTTTCAGTATGGAGTTGGGCTGACAGTGGATTGAAGATATGCATAGGTGCTGTGGGTATGATTAAGAGATGCCTGGAGAAGAGAAGGCTGCGTGGAGACCTCATAGCAGCCTTCCAGTATCTGAAGGGGGCCTATAGGGATGCTGGGGAGGGACTCTTCATTAGGGACTGTAGTGACAGGACAAGGGGTAACGGGTTCAAACTGAAACAGGGGAGGTTTAGATTGGATCTAAGGAAGAAATTCTTTCCTGTTAAGGTGGTGAGATGCTGGAATGTGTTGGCCAGGGAGGTTGTGAGTGCTCCATCCCTGGCAGTGTTCAAGGCAAGGTTGGATGAAGCCTTGGGTGCCATGGTTTAGTGTGAGGTGTCCCTGCTTATGGCAGGGGGATTGGAACTGGATGATCTTAAGGTCCTGTCCAACCCAAACTATTCTATGATTCTATGGAAATACCAGTTTGCATTTTGACAAGTATGAGCCAAACCAATGCAATCTATCAACCAACAGGTAACACACCAACCTACGTAAGACCTGGCTTTAGATGTCAAATCAGGTGTTTCTGATTTGGGTGTGGAATATCCGGATCTCAGCCCTGTCTCACATCAGTCTTGGATCAAGCATTTTAGCCCTAAGTGGGGAAAAGAAAATTCATGATTAAGACAACTAAAAGGCTAAAGGAGGCAGCACCTGAAGCAACCACATAAAGGATTTCACTGTGGGTTTACAGTTCCTATCTGCGCCCTTTGCCCCTTAAATTCAGCTAGAAGTTTTGCCCTACAGAGAGTCAGTCCCTTCTATCTTTGTTCCTTCTCTGTCTTTGTATTTTGTTCTAGGTGAAATGAGTAAACAGCCTAGGAACATGCTCAACTTTGCAGTCTACCTTCCTATTCATAGTCCAGGCACTGAGGCCAGCCTGAGGCAATGCTGCTGAACATGCAGCAAATGCCAAGAAAATTATCATGGACTTGCTTTTTTTTTTCTTCTTTCTTCCTTAATTTTTATCTTTTTTGCCAACAAGGTACCATTGAAATTCAACAGCCATTTTAGCGAAGCACTCTTGATGCTGGCTGACCTTTGTTTGACATTTTCTTTGCATATGTGCACCAGGAGAGACCAAGCCACCCTTTAACAACTCCATAATAGAGCAGCATGGCCATGGCAGGGAATGATAAAAACTGCTGTGATGAGTGCTAATTCTTGGGGTATTGGAAGGCTCCTTAAATCAAAGCTCTGGAACTGAGAAGTGAGGAACAGAACTACAAGGTTTATTGATCATTCCTTACTACATGAGCATAATTCTACCCTGAGAGAACTCCACAAATCCCTGTATTTATGGTATAAACGTAGCAACTGCTTAGCACAGCTTATATAAAGGAAGAGTTACCCTTAGAGGTATTTGCTTTGTGTGTTTAATATACCTAAATTATCCATTGCTATTCTACTTCCAAACTAGTCTTAATGCTAATAAGTGACTGTCCCTGCTTCAGACAGGAAGGAGGTAAAATACACAAGCAGAGAGGACTGCTGCAGCAACCCCACCTATGAAACAGTGCAGAGAAGGATTTAAATGTGTCACTATTTGGGGAAGTTCCGCAGGATCCTTGATTCAACCAAAGAAAGGCAATTAGAAGAATAAAGCTGTATAGCAAGCTCCCACAGCTTGTTTGGGCCTTTAAAATACTTCTGTATGTAGAGTTATCTGCTTCCGAGACATTAAATGCACCAGTGGAAACTCTTGTACATCACCACATTGCGAACATCTGACCTCCAACACTGGGAAATAATGAAAAATTAATGGCTCCAGATGTGCCAATCCTGCCAACAGACAGATGTTCATTTTACACACCATTTACAAATCCCCAGCGCATTTGACTACACGATGATAAAACGACTCAATAATAGGAAGGAATGGAATAGTGCTCAGAAAGGGAAATCTGCACTTTTCCAAGATCCAGAAGCGCCCAGAGACAAACAAGAGGCCAGAACAACACATCACACGTGTGGCAGCAGCTTTAACTGGGGAATTTCTAACAGCGCAATTAGAAATTGCCACTGTCAGCGACAACGCCAACAACTTCCCCCACATCATAGCTAAAGATTCCAGTATAGAAAAGTGACAAGTAATACAAAGAAACACAAAACACGCTCAAAAATCATCCCTCCATTAGGTATTTGACCAGCCTGAATATATTCCTCTGCCATTAACTAGCATTTATCTTCTACTCTCTTCTTGCATCTGAAGCTCTTCTGGCTTCTTGGAGATGATTTTTTTTGCTCTCGTGCTTGTCTAACACAGCACTTACCCTTTAATGAGATACAGATAAAACTGTCCCTTGTCAGTCTGTGCTTGGCATGCCTAGAGAGAGTTTTACTGCATCATAAAACCACAAAATGCCCCAGTATTTAGAAGAGAACTATCATTCTACCATTATGTCATTTAGGTTCTGCACAGAATTCTTTGCAACACAACAATAAATCCCTGTGCAGAAAAGCAATGGAAATAGCTCCTGTGTCCTTCCACTTCACCATGCAGCCACCACCACCTCTCATCCCCATAGGGAAGCTTTCAAGTCTGCAAATGAGCATCTGTCTATGTGATACTGAACAATTTGTTACATTAGGTTCTGAAAGCATTCTACTAAGGAGCTTATTTATGCTTGGTGCTTTGATAATGACTGTGATCAACAAGCTTCCAGGAGCAGAGAGAGAAAATGGAGGTTGATGGCGTCTGAATGTAATTTCAGTGTTGACTACACAAAGCTCCACTGTTCAGCAGCAATTGGCTTTGTTCCTTTGATTTTGCAAGCAGCTGACAAAGGTGATTCTATTGACCAGGCAGATTTGATTAAAATACTGTATTAAAGTGTCCTATGGGGTTCTCAGTTATACAGCCCATCACCTACAGGGTTCCTCTAGCTCAGTCAAGTAGTACAGTTTCATCTTAGTAGCTGAATTATAGACCAGTTCCCTGCTATATCTTGTTTACTACTCATCTTGTCTCTCATGTTGACTGCTTCCAAGTACTTCCAAGAAAGAAGGTATCAGCAAAAAAGAATGTCTCAGCTGCAAAGGAATACACATGTCAGACCACCAATAACCTGCACAGGGAAGTTTCTCCTCCATCCAACAGAGCCAATGATTGCTTTTCAGAATAAAAACCAGGAGAAGTGATACTGTCATTGACAGGAAAATAAATGAAGTCTGATTGCAGTGGTTTGAGAGGGATAGTACCAAGACTCACACATTTCAGCTCTAAATGTAAGTTACAGGGGAAATGCCTTGTCTTGCTGTACACAATTTTCTTCCTTTGTAAAAGGGAGTACATAATAAATATCTAAAAGTGGAGTATCTGCCCACACAAGGTCATGTTATGTTGCTTCCATTATCAGTGCGACTGCCTTCTGATTTCAGATACCCCTTCATATAAAAACCACGGCAGCAGAGAATTCCCTGATGCCCAGCACCTTCTAAACCCTGGCAGTAATGCAGAGTGAAAAGGAAAAACAGACGCAAGGCCCTTTTCCATTAGGCAGTGACTTCTAAACCCATCCAGCTCTCTACAACAGCAGAAGTTGCTGGGCAGTAAAGAATTTGTGCGTTAAACAGAAGTGGTGCTTCTGCACAAACAGTGCTGATGTGCAAGTTTTGTTGGGAAGAGGGGAGTTAGTAATTATTAACATCATCCAACAGAGGAAATGAATCCTCAGCTCTCCTGTTGATAGACCTGGGAGCAAGAATATAGACAGAAACCCTTGCACAAGAACAAGCAGTTTAACAAGCTCAAAACCCAATGCCTTGTATTTTCTTGTCTTCCAGTTTCCTTATCACACATGAAGCCCAAAGCTCTCCATGTCTGAGTGGTGACTCCCCTTGGAATCATCACCACCACCTTGTCCACACTTCTGGCTGTACTCACACACTGCAGTCTAAGGCTTCCACCTGACAAAAAGTCCCCCTCCCTCCCAGAAATAGCCAGCAGAAGAGACGACTCAGGCAGGACTTGCTCATGAGAATGCCCCCCTCTTTTTCTTTGAGATCATAGAGAATGGAACTCCACTTGTTGACAACGGCTCCTAAAAGATGCAGAACTTGCCCAACACCAGCTTCAGTCTCAGTGCTATCAGTGTGTTAGGGATGGGATCACGGCTCTGTTGTCAGTTATTCCACACTGACAAGAAGCACAGCTAGCTAGGATGGCAGCCCATGACAACTGACTTGTCCAAGGACACACATTTACTGCTGGAAACAAGCTGAACAGAGGCTGCCTGTGCTTATTCTGTTCGAGTGGAACTGCAGACCTGATACGACAGAGGAATAAGCAGCATGCCTATGTTATGCTACCATAAGGTAGGAGAAGACAGGCACGGACAGTGATCCAGTCTGCTGTCCTCACAGCCCTCAAAACGCTCACTGCCACGAAGAGTATAACGCATTTGTCTTCAGTGGCCATTAACTGCAAAGATTTCTTTACACAGTTTATGGGGAATAACGCAATGATTTATCAAACCCCAAAAGAACAAAAAAAGGGAGCCCAATTTCTCAGCTGAGATTAGAGGAGAAAAAAGAGGGAAGGGGCAAATCCTTCGAGCATAAACAGATTGTACTATTTATACATGAAACTGTTTTCTGCATCTCTAAACTTCCCATGCCCAAGTACTTTAATTAATTGCAGTGGTTGCTATGGTAACTTCCTAACTCAATTATAGAGCTACAAAGAGGTGCAGTGTATTTATGACAGGTAACTCTTGCTGAAGCTGAAGTACAGAGCAGATACCACAAAAACAAAACCATTGTGCAGGCACTAGCAGAAGGCTCACAACAGACAAGATGGGCTTCTGCTTAACCACATGTGACCCCCCCAGGTCCCTTCCAACTTAGATTCCACCCACTCTATAGCCTCTTGAGGGATGATACAACATGGGAGCATCACCAACAGATTTGTGCCAAACCAAGTGACTAAACAGAGCTGATTTCCCAGGCTCCATCCTGAGCTGAGCAGAATGGCAACATGACAGGGGGGAGGAAAAGCATTCTGGCACAAGAACGGTAGCTTTTGACAGGCTGAGTGAACTCACAGGCTGTACAGCTCTTGGGGAGCACAGCTTTCACAGGAGGCTGAACACCTTAACAGCTCTACCTTTACCAGGAGAGCTCAACCGCCTGACCCTAAGGACAGCATTGTGCTCTGCCTGACGCCGCAAAAAACCCCAGCTCCTCTTTGCGTCTGAGTTCCCCATCGGTAAAATCAGGACTGTATTTCCCAATTCCTAAACAATATAAAGAGACCAAAATTATCAGCTGCTCCAACTCAGCATGGATAAGGTCTGGTTTAAGGTTACTATCAGATTAATGATGCAAACGATTGATGATTTATGGCCAGTTCTCTCTGCCACTAAGTACAACAGGAGATCCTATTCAGCTGCAGAGCTGGGCACTACAGAAGACTCAAGTCTAATGAAGACCTAATTACATCCCGGCATTAGAGCAAGCAGCGTGCATCACAGTCAGTATTCTGCCTCCAGCAGTGATGGAGATGTTTCAAAAGCAGATGCAATCTTCCCTACTTGTGTCACAGCACTGAATGATCAACAGAAAAGGGAAGGAAGGGGAAAGAAGCAAGAATAGCATTATCTCTTTGCCTTATCACCTAACATCTGAGGACTGACAATCTGTACATGTATTATGGTGAAACACCTTGCCATGTGAACTAGGTTCTAAGTCTTTCCATACTTGCGCTGCTCCTATCTTCATTGCTCTGGCATTTTTCTCAGGAATGGACTCATAGGACAAAAGAGACATTACTTTCTCCAGCTCAGCCTCTGTCATCTGTTTGCCTAAATGTGACTTCTAGTCACCATGCCAAGAGTCTTTCTTTTTGCCCCTCTACAGATCCTGTCACTTACATTAAGTGTCCTTTCCTCCCATTTTAGATTAAATGGCTTGTTGGGTATTTCTAAAGGTGTCTTTAGTGAGACACAATGATATTTCTTTCCCTCTCTGCCCCCATCCTTCAAGGTCACAGACAGAGACTTCAGCTTGTTTCTTAAAGGTTAAACGCGAGTTCCAGAAGAGCAACTTGAACTTTGGAGAGCTAAAGCAGAAAAGAATCCAAACCTTCAGTGAACGCAGTATTGTTATGTGAGAAGAGGTGAATGTGAATGATAAAGTAGCAGTCAGAGAAGCCGGACAAAAACCAGCAACTCCCTTCCTGAACAACTTTATCTCTCTTTGCAAAGCAACTGCTACTGTTTTATACCCTTCTCCAAAGCCTGCCCTGCTCTGAAGAACATTGCAGCCTGCAGAGCAGGAAGTTGCCAGAGGCTTTTTATTTCAGCAAAGCCCCCACCAGCTGTGACTGTACTCCCTGAAGGATCCTCAGTGTTAACTCTTCAGAGATGGGTATTATCCAGTCTGCCAGGCAAGAAGATGCTTACTCAAAGTCAGACTGCTCAGAGGTTGAACAAATGCTCCTCAACAGGCAGTTTAAATCATCAATTCCTGCTCAGCTTTCTACACCCTGCCTGTTGCTCAGTTGAGTCTGCACTGTTCAGACCCACTAAAAGTGGAAACTACTTGAAAAACTACTTTCATTTATGAGTCTTGCAACTGAACGCATGTTTTCCCCATGGATGTACTCTTGCATCAGGTCACCCTGTTTCATGTTCTTCCACATAGAGGAATCCTCTCTGTAGCCCCATTTCATTACAGATGAATTTGGCACACTCATGCAAATGCCCTGCCAAATGAGAGCCTGGACTGACAAAATCCACAAACTTCTATGAGTTAAATCATTACAAAACCAACAGACTTTACAGCAAGAAATTAGCCAACCAGTTCTAAGTAAAGTAGTATCATAAGTGGGCTATAGGAAATATAGGCTGGGTTTATATACAGAATTTGCTTCTGTCTAGCAAGGCTCCATCTTTACAAGTATTTTTTGCTCTTTGGCTTTTGTACTCGCATCCAGTCTGGTAATTGGGTGTGAGTTTTACCTTGGCAGCATTTGTGGAAGCAGAGTCTAATAGGGAATTAATCCATGCCTCCCCAGCATAGCAGCAGTCTCCAAGGGCTTGGATTATCAGGGTTAGTTAAGCAGCTTGCTCCTCTATAGCACATTTTACATGACTGGGCACCTCTACAGGCCAGAAAGCACTGCTGAGGAATTCCAAAACCATCTTCCTAGAAGCCACTGCTAGAGAAAGGCACGTTGCAATTAAAGAGGCAGAGCAAACCAGTTGGAGGTGTCGACCACGGTGTTCAGTTACTTCTGCAAGTTCAGGGATGACTACAGGATTACAACTACTTTACTAAACTACATGTTAGCAAATTGACGATTACAGTGAAAAGCATCATAGACAGTGGGCCCTTTCTATCCATATTTCTATCTATTTATACATGCAAATGTATGTCTAAAAGAGACACTGGATTAAAATATATCAGAAAATGGTAGATCTCATGCTTTCATTTCCAGTTCTCACTAATCAAGAGCAAGGGAGATCAGTGGACCAGAAACAGAAAACTTACAACAGGAAATATTCTGTGCTCTTTGCTGAGAAGATACCAGATATCTGGTATCAAAATTCTAAACAGAGAACCAAGCAAACCTATGTCCCTTGCCATATGCACAACGAAAGAATTCCACCCTTGCACTGATTCAAGAGGAAAAATTGACCTTGCTTCAAGGCATGGATCGACTTCTAATGGATTAGGAGGTTTCCTGCAAGCCAGTCTTAATTAAAAAGTGCCCAAAATCACTTTGCAACATAATTGTGAGTGGTAGCCACTACTGGAGAGGTTATTAAATTAAAGTACTACCAGACTTCAGAGGACCATATGGCCATTCCCATGCCACTAAAGCAATCATTTTTTACACATCCAGAGTGTACATGGATTACAGTCACTGGCTGCTATCCTTAGGAGCCTGACAGTCTGGACAAACCCCACCTCTCCACCCTCTACATGGAGATTCCCCAAGGGAAGTGGCATTCTCACAACTAGCTAGGATCATGCAGGCCATAGAATAACACAAATAATACGGAACGAAGGGACACTCCTACTAGTGGTAGCTGCAAGGCTTGGCTTGAAACCAGATGCATGTGATTCATGAGTGATCCTTGCTATTCAACACTATGGCCATGGGTTTAACAAGAGACATACAAGCAGAGCACTGAGAAGCCCAAACACAATAATTTCTGCTATTCATAGTTTAGCTTTTCAGATTTCCTCTCTTGCTACTGCTCTGATTCTTCTCCCAAGGGATATCAGATGTGGAAAACAGCAGGCTGACCTTTAACACTGCTCTAATCATTCACCTTCTTCAAGCCCTTTACAAACCAGCTAACTAAACCTATTGTTCACCCCCCAGTACAGAAAGCACCATTCCTAGCACTGGAGATCCAATTCTTCTCCTAATTGCATCCTGTACAGGTCAGACTATCTCAATCAGCACTGCTTCACTGAAGCAAAAAGAGCTTTGCCACTTTACACCATTTGAGGCAGACTGGGCCAAAGGTACTCCTTGGAAGTATATACGAAATCATTATTACATGAAGTATTGAACACCTTTCATATTTGACCAGGAAACTTCGAGAAGCAAGTATAGAGATACTGAGAATCCAGCTAGTGCCACCACAACAAGGTTGTATAGGAAGCTGAGATCAAAGCCTGTGTTGGCATTATCCCTATTCCATCTCCATTTCAGTTCTGGTTTTCTAAATAATAAAGGCTGTGGAAACTTAAAGCTTAATACTTGACGTAAAGATGCTCATCTACAGCAACAACACTGCCTGTTATAGTATCAATCTTTAACATAAACCACTATGCAAACCAGACACTTGGGCTCACACCTCTATTTAGCAACGAATTACATGCACAGCATCATCACCTGCAGATTTTAACAGGTTCAGTAAAGGGACATTAAGCAAAGTCAGTAAATAACTCTGCAGAAATTGTCTCGAAGTCAGGTAAGACAAAGGCACATGTTGGTGAGCTCCTGTAGCAAATGCTAATAACCTAGAGTGTCTTTGCCCTCTATGAATTGACCTTATTACGTACGAACAGTTCATCTATAATGCATTTAACTCAAGTTCTTCCTGTTCTAATGAATTAACTGCACTCCAGTGCACTGCCGCTGAGAACCTGTTTGGGAAAATAGCTCCAATAAAAATCACATCAATAAGAACACCTCCAAAGCATTTAACAGTCAGGAAATGCTTAAACAATGATTTTCTTTCCCTTCTCTTGTCAGAAAGTCTTCAGAGGATACACACATTCTGTGATAATCTTTTGTACACTGAGTGCAAGCAATGCTTTTTCTGGTGAATAAAAAAAGAGATCTATCAATAAGTAAGAAAAAATAGGCCCACAATGGGATGCAATTTCTTCTTCAGGCTTAGAACATTATGTCCTTACACCACTTCATTACTCCACCAGAGTAAATTCTCTCTCAATGGCTGCTGACAACAGATGCCATTTCCATGATGGATTCTTACAAACCTCTTCAGAGGTACTCAGATCCTGGTAAAGGCCAGCTGGTGTTTACATGATACTATCTAGAACAATGATGTCTAATGGCAAGCAAACCACTGCCTTTATGGACAGTAGCCAGCTCTTGAGGATTTCTTGGCCAATTTTGGGGAGTATGTGGGTTCTCGTCAGCAGTCATGGAACACCTGCACGAAAGAACATCCTAGCATGAGAGGAACAGTGAACCTGATGATCATGGCTCCTCACCACCACTTACTGACTAGTTCAGTTAACCCCAGATTAATGCAGTGAAAGAGCAAACAATAAGGCAAGGATCATTAGTTACTAAAAAGAACTAAATGCAGTGCAAAAACCAGCAAGAATGGGGGTGGAAGAGCAACTGGTGAATAAACTTGGCAGGCATAGACATGAATTTCATAGTTATTCCTCATCACTCTCACACACACCCACCCCAAAGCTGGGTGATTATAGAAACAGATGTAGAGTTCTAGAAAGCCAATGAATCAATACACAGTTAAATTACACAACCAGTAAAAAAAAAAAATCAATGGAACCACAAGATATAAGAGTGGGATATAAAAATCCTGCTAACAATAAATAAAGCAAAGCCATATTTAGGGACTGTCTTGCTATCTATCCAACGTAGAGCTTGGGCACACTGTCAGCACCTTAGCAAACTACTATCAAAGAATAGAAGCCTACAAACAGTGTAGCTGTCCGGATCCATCTTCTGCTCAACTGCCAAATATCCCCAAACTTAAAGGCATTTCCTTTGTATACTTCAGAGTTTCTAAACATAGCACACACATAACTACCATTTCCATCAGGATTAGTGTTTGAGAGGACTGGATATGCCTGGCAATCAAGTCGGACCACACTCAAAAGGTGCATGCACTTTCAACTGTATCATCTCAAATATTTCAGAGGGATTATTTTAAAGCCTGCTTTTTCTTTGCTCCCATTTCTTTTTCAAGACAAAGGGAGAGAAAAGAGAACTGCAGTCAGATTAATGGATATTTATAGAATGTATTGATTGCACTGTTTGCTCATACTGCTTCTGGAAAGCCAAAGTGGACCCTATATTCTTAAGGGGCTTGATTTCCTCCTCACTGATTCATCTGTAACCATTTACTTAACCATTTCTCTAAGCATCAATGGTCATCCTGATTGCAGTGGGACAACTTATTTCCACACACACAGAGCTCTCAGTGCTCCTATAGATGCCACAAGTTTCCTACATGACATTTGAAAGGATTTTATGATATTATTTCTTCTGGAGAAGCTAATATTCAGAACCCAAATCCTAAAGAGTAGTGAAAATTCAATAAAGGCAATGAGGTGCACATGCATGTTGTCATCTGGATGAGGACATGCTTTACCACATGGAAACTGTGAGCATGAGTGTACACACAGAAACGGACTGGGACTCATACTGAAGGTCAGTGGGCTGTTCTCACTCCCTTTGCATTATACAAACCTGAAGAGCTAAAGATTAGTGATACTGAATGGCCCCAGTTCAGCTCCTGGCAATCCTTCTACTCCTTCCACAAAGTTCCCTTTGTGTACGTTGTGTATGCACACACATACTCCTACGTTCAGACATGCGCCCTTGGTGAACGCAACGGAAAGCGTGGATGCTTTCCTCATTATCATTTCATAAGTTGCAGGATTTAAGGCTTGTTTGTGTTAGAGTTGCTGATGTTAAAGTAACACTTACCCTGAAGCTTTCATAAAATTTTCAGAACTGCTATTATTTTTAACCTACTGCCAGAGGCAAATCTTCCAGCAGAACACAGCTGAGAGGGGTCATCTGTTTCCTCCTAGTAAGCAAGCTCCATTTCCTTATCAGGGCAATAAATATCAGCACCAATAACGTGAGTGCCAAACAGTTCCTGCTTCCACTGCCACCACGGTAGAACATTGTTTCAATGATGTTTTAGTCAAACTGCACTTACCCCTTAAAAACTTACCTTGGTTTTTAAGGGAAAAGAAATGACAGTAAAATTAAACTGCTTCCCATTCAACAGTGGGGGGTTTTTTATACACGTTCTGGGTAACACCTCCTGTTCTTGTCAGGAGCTGCACTCACATCTGCACAATTAGTCATTTAATTCAAATTGGTCTACAGAAATTGTAGGTTCTTTTGAAAGCTATAGCATAAGATCATTAAACCATGCAAAGACTTTATCTGTTGGGGGAAAGAATATGTATACAAAGGAGGGAGAAAAGGAGACCTCAAACACAGCAAACTGACAGTATTTTCTACCTTAACCTCTTCAGCTATAGTTGCTAAGTAACCATGACACACCACTGTGTATTCTCTGCAGTGTCTGGTCTACAGCCTGACAGTTTGATTAATTCTTCTGAGTACCAACCCTGCTGAATATTTTAAGTACTTAAGCATTTATGGGGGGGACGGGGGGCGAGGAGGGGGAACACACACACAAAAACCCCCACAAACGTCTATGATTTATAACTTAACTTTTATTCCGAGGCTGCTAGGTAGGAAACTAAGCTTCTCTTCCAGCAAAGGAAGGTCATGCATGCAGTTATTTCTTCCTCTAAGACTTTTTGTCTGTCATATCAGTAAATACATTTCTCCATCCTCAAAAGCATGCATGTTTAATTATGGATCTTGGGTGTCAATATTTGTAGAGAAACAGTAAAAAACACCCTACAATGTCACTGCATTGTCCTCTAAGTGTCCACATTTCTACTCTTCATGAGGAAGTTTGAAAAGCAATGAATATTCCTGTGCCAGTGGACAGGTAAAGCGAGACTCTCTGGTTCTACCTATTTACACCAACATCAGTTTCAAGATTTCCACACTCAGGTGATTTAATTAATACAGACTTTAATAATACTTTCACCTCTAGTTTCAAGCTTTTATGGCATTGTGCCTGCCTTTCCTTCCCTTCCCCTCCCCATTTGGTCACTCTTTTGGGAAACAGAGACAGAAGAAATGCAGGACTAGTTTAGAGTAACACAGTGCAAGCCATCACTACATCAGCTACTTGAGAGACAGCCGGTGCTGGGTGAGGTGCCACAGAAAGGCATGGCCACATGCAGACTGGTGGAGGAAGAAGAAACTTCTGCCCAGCTAAAAACACAGGGGGGGTTCCAAAGCCAGGACTTGACTGTATTCAAGCTAGAGTCTGAGCAGGTACTGGGACCAAAGTAGGTGTCTGCTGGATCTTCAAGAGAGGAGACTCTCTGGATGATCAACAGCACTCACAACCACCCCAGGTTATCATGTGTTGGCTCCTCTCCTTTGTGCCAGTGCTTCTATAGCCAACTTTCAGTAGACAGAGCAGTAAGAAAACATTGTCCTTTAAGTTGCTCCACCATTTAAATAAATTATGGATGGAAAGAAAAGACATTTACAAAACAAGCCTTTTCCTAGCTACTCCCACCTCGCATTTTGCAAAGAAACCAGAGTGTTCCTTCAAAGCCACTGACCTTCTATATGGTAATAAACCCCAAATTCCCTTTGTGTTTCCATTGTAATGTAATTGTGTCATGCCTGCTAAGTACAATTTGACTTGATGGACTAATTAGGCACTGCAGATTATTACTCTTTGAGCAATCAGTCTGTCTGGTCACATAAAATATTTCCCCATTTAAATCTAAGGAACTTTTCTAGACATCAGAGTGTATCCCCCACCCATGGAAACAGCTTTCCTAATACAGGACTTGAAGTGTGCTGTGGGGTTCGCTAAAACCAGGCAAATCTTGATGCATTCCTATTTTGAATGCTCTCTGGTAGACAGATAATATTCCTGGGAAGATTTTTCCTCCAAATGCTTTGTCCTACCTTTTGCTCCAGCAGTTACCCTACTCCATTGACTCAGACATCTCCTATAAATATTGACAAAATTAAACCACTTGATTCAAATGTGATCAACATTATATCTGGGGTATAGCAATGCTGGATTTCATCTTCCTATCACAACAACCTAACAGTAGCTGCTGAAAGGAGGAAAGGCTAATGCCTATGTAATTACAGTTAGAAATCTACCCTTTGATATTATAGAAGGCCCAGAAGCAGAAACACTCTTATCAGAGACTGTTCATTAACAGAATGACATAAAGAGAGAGACCTAATATTACATGTCTTAGCTACAAGCTAACATATCTGGTATCAAGCAGCATTTCCTGACTAGATCACATCTCTGTCCTGTAAGAGCTCTCTCCCAAGCAGCCAGAGCCCCACTGCAGGCAGGCTCTCACAGAGCCTGCAAATCCCCTCTCCAGCACACACCCCCCACTCTATGTTCTTTTCCCCACACTGCATCCTATCAGCTGCACTCACATTATGCTCAGAGCTGGAAGCTCTTGTGTATGGTCATACCTCTTCCTTCGGGAGCTTTCCCAGGGAGAGAAAGGAAAATGGAATTAAACCCTTAAGAAAACCTCAGAATCCCAATTTAGATAAAATATTCTCCGCTGCCTTATATCCATGTGTACTCTTCACATATATGAGAATGAGGACTTTCTTTATATGCAATTATAAAAAGATAACACATAGGAACACTTGGAAGCAGACAAACTTCAATGTAGCTGGGCTTATGAGCTATCGACAAACTTTCCATGGTGCTAGAGGACAGGTTTCCACCGTATCACAGCTTTGTAGTTCCATGCTCAGGCTCGTCCTGCTTTTCACTCCCTAATGCACATGTTTACAGCAGATTTTTGTTTTCTAGGCAAAACCTGAGCATTCAGTCCTACTACATTCACTGTTATACTGTAGAAGGCTCCTAGTGGCTTCAGTATTCCTGAATTTTGCTTGTGCTCATTTTCTCCTATTCTCAAAAAGCAGCTAGTCAATATAACATAGAACACGCTGCCCAGAACCATCCTCACCTCATTTTTGCTTAGCTCTTCATTACCCCTTGTGGCTGCCTGGTGATGGCTTGGGGTTTTTTTACCTCTCTGTCTCCCACTGCAGCTCAGGTTTGTTACTGTTTATTGCAAGGGGTATTCCTTTGGTTTAGTTCATTCATTTGCTGAGCACAACTCAATCCTGTATCTCTGAGATGCTTACTAAATGCTAAAGCCACTTCAGGTCCCTCTGATTGGTTTTTTAAGACAAAAAACTGAGTGCTTCAAACTCAGTTCCTTCTTACTTAAAAGAATACTTTTCATTAATGCCACTTCTCAACAGAACACATCAAGTCCTTTTGCAAACACTGAGCTACATACCAGCTGTTCAAGACCCCTACTAATAAAGACTATAAAGGGTAGGTATGTTCTACACAGCCAGGCTTAGAATGCAGATTTTCTTTACTAGGTTTTCTTTGTATACAATCCTCAGTCACAAATCAAGATTCCATTACATCTGTTGGCACACAAGCACACATGAAGACCAGGCAACAGTGTTTCTCCTCTCCCCAAGCTAAATGCTTAACCATCATTCAGGATACAACTGCAGAAAGGGACAGGGATGTGTGGGCACATGCACTAACAGCATTTAATTCTATTGAAATAGGTTTAGGATTTAATAATACTTAACTTCAGCCTCTCGAGTTAAAGAGACTTTCCTCAAAGAACAGGCGTGCACATCCCTGTAAAGGATTTGTTACAGGAAGTGTGTGAGCTCAGAATGCTGAAAGTGACTTCCCAGCGTATTCTATTTGAGGCCAGTTACAGCGCCAAGCGTTTAACGTCTGTCCGTTAACTTCCTCATCAGAACCCTCCCTGCTTTCGTGTTACCTAGGTTTGATCAAAGCATGACTTTGCTTCTGTAACTGCATGTTCAATTATTAATAACTTATTGGCCTCACTACGGCTTAACACAACAGAGCTGATGACACTTATGAGAAGTGACATGTATAAATGCAGGCAACCGAGTTCTTTCCTCTTTAAAGGGACAGATGAAGGCATCTGTTGCACAGGGCAAAGAATTACTTTGATCAAAAGCTGTGGAAGAGCACAAAGCCAGAGCCTAGAAGTCTCCAAGGAAGAATAAAATTAATAGCTTTGAAGGCAGATTAATCTCCTGATTATTGTTAGCAGCCTACTCCAAAGAGAAAGTGATGTTACACATCAGATTATCTTTACATGTTCTTGTAAAACAGCTAAGCCATGAAGTTTGGATCCCTATTACTATTTATACTTGCAGGTATCCTGGATATACTCTATATTTATATTACTTCAAAACACTTGAGCTGAACTTGGTTGAACATTACGTTTTACTACCAGACCTTGACTCTTATTCACATTGTTCGTTAACCTTGACGAAACTGCTCAAGCCTCCAGCATGTTAACGAGAGCCCAGTTTAACCCAACACTTACGTGATTTGTTTTATCTTGAGGGATGGACAATGAATTTTGGGCTGAAAGACTAAAAACTATTCCAAAAGCAAGAAATCACATTCATTCATTCCTCAGTGTTTGGCTCTTGAGTCAAAATCTGGCATTAAGAATAAGTAAATAGTTCTTTTACATGCTCCAGACCACTATATTTTTTTTACACAAATGGACAGTAATTCTTCAAGCAATTGGTAAGCAAATCTTCTCTTTGGTTCTTAGGTTCATAAATATGCACTTATCCAGAATTAAAATAAGAAAGGTTGATAAACCCCTGTACTTTAACTACATTTTGTAGTTACAGGTGACAGTAACGTTATCAAAACAGACACAACAGAGATAAATCCGTGTCCGGGAAGCTCTGTCAGGGTTACATTCCTTATGAAACAAAACCTCATCCCTTCTCTGTCCCACCACATTTCCAGACCATCTCAGTCATGCTTCCACGCACCAAGCCAGTGGAGCTTCATAACTACAGCCAAACTTCTCTGTTCTGCATAATATGGAGCTTTTCTCACTGTAACAACCTCCTACATGACAAGCATCTTAGTTGTCTGCCTTTAATTATGCTTTCTAATATATGCATTGAAATCCTCACCAGTTGATCAACCAAGTACAGCACCAGTAAACACAAATTTCACCATATATTTCAAATGCATAAGTTGGAGATTATCAAATTGCAGTTTTATTCCCAGAAATTTCCAAGCTGGGTGATGAATGCTGGAGTATTGTGGTGACACGCTCCTCTGATTAATGACGTGACAGTTTTATGCTGTGAAACAGCAAAAGGACTTGACAAGCCGCACAGTTCTGCTCATTGACTCTAACAGCTGGAATGATGTTCCCTAACACTCGCTCAAGGTTTGCCACTAACATATTGTCCTTGTCACAATCTTCTCTGAATAGATCATCACACTGGAGCAAGAGGCAGGAAGGTGAACGACAGAAAGCAGAACTGAGAGATGGTCAGCCACCCAACAGCATCTTCTCACCAACCCGATCAGCTGAGCTACCATTGTTTTAGGTCATAGCACACATGTTTGTCTTTATTTGCTCGATGTAAAGCAGGACATAAGCAAGCAACTGTATGGTACATTTCAAAATGGACAGTGCTGTCCCCCATCACAATTCCCAGGCTCAATTTTCCTTTGAGTGGGGAAGCAATCTGGCAGCCATACAAAAGGATTCAGCACAGACCATATCCCTTCATAAAGACTGCAAATACCTGTTTATAAGGCCTTAAACATTCATGAGACACTAGGGAAAGAAACCTCCAGACTCAAATTGCACCCAGCTTTGAGGGTGTTCTTGCAGGCAAAACCTGAGGGTTCCTTACAGCTCCCAAGCGATCCCAACATGTACCAGAATATACATGCAAATCAGCATGCTAAAAATTGTTCTAATCTAGAGGAAACAAAGGAGAGAGGCCAACTGAAAGAAACAAGTTCTTAATGATCGAGTCAGTCCAAATTAGAGAAACAGAATGTTACACTCTAGTCACTGGGCTATTGGGTAATTCAGGGGTGGAATTCAGTATTATAGTAAATTACTTTTATCATCACCACCACCACCAAACTACTGAGAAACCAGCGAAGAGCTCTGTCTGACAGGTCTCATTTCCCAGCATATGGAAGGTATAGAGAAGAAGTAAAAGTTCTGGGCAAGGTTCTGTTCTGGTATGGATCATTACCATCCAGGCAGCCCATGGTAAATCTGCCTCTGGTGAAAAGAGCTAGGCTGAGTCCTTAGGCAGATACTTAACTAGGGGACGTGGGCTCTTGGAAGCTGCAAGCTTTATTTACCATAGTGGCACACAAGTGATGCAGCATTCTAACACAAAAGTGTTAGCTTTGGCTTCAACACATTCAATGTTTGCTTCAGAAACAGTCATCACACTCTTTAGGAATTGCAAAGGATATGCCTAAAGCTTCATTGAATCAGGATCTGAAGTCACAGGCTTCACTACAAGGTATGTAATGCTTAGAAGCTGCAGTTCCTGTTTCATTTATGAAGGGCATTCAAGTATTTTTTCCAGCTATCACAAGTAACTCCATAGAACTCAACATCTGATTACTGCGAGGCTAAACGTATAAGTTTATTAACAGAACACGGTTGTATTCACGCTGGTATAAGTATCCTTCAATACCTATTAGACATACTAGCTAGATCTATTAGAGGAGATCTATTCACTAATGAAACCTGACAATTTCTTAATGCTACTGATCCAAACACACAAAACCCAACACAAATATTGTCCTATTATTTCTCACTGCTCAGCTGAAAGGTTTCCAAGTAATTAATCCAATGCCTTACACCTGTTTTAACTGATCCCCCCCATCTTTTATCCTTGAAAACATAAAGTACATTACATTAAATCTTAACCACAGATGCTGCAAATCATCTTTGCTCCAGCATGTTTCTGTGCATTTCCTCAGGGTAATGAAGGCAGCTTAGAAAAGAAGCAGTAACTCATTTACAACAACTGCAGGTAAAAACCACAAGGTGCCTTTAACTAAGAAGAGCTGGAGGTACATGCAGGTATAGCAAGCTGTGTAGTGCTGGATGTGCTGCAGTCCTTGATTTCTTTAATGTTAAATGAATTAATCCAAAAACTAATTAAATATCCTGGCCACATTTGTGTTCAATAAGTGGGACATGCTTACTTTTGCCTCCTCATGAATTCCTCCTGATGAAGCACTTTCTGCTGCCACACAGAAATAAAGCCGTATCTCTTGGTGATTCAATGCAGATCCAGCAATTAATTCCAATTCTCTGGGATTTTGCTTTAGAAGTTTAGTTTTAAGAAAAAAAATATCTTAATGTAAAGCTCTCTGTGGCAACTGACAGTGAGTTTCCTCTACTCCCACCAGGGCAGGATGGAGGAAACCACAGCAGTAATCTAAATAGCTTCAGTGCTTAAATCCTTTTTATGCAGGTTGCAGATGTATTGCGAGTATTGCAGATGGAGTTCACCTCTACATAAATCAGCTTTCTGATTTGGGGTCCTGATTGATGCAGGGCTCCTCACAGCTCCTGTTCTGTGTGGAGCACACTTTTGTTTTCTTCATTACTCTTAACAGTTCCTAGACATGCGTTTCCCTTCTTCTGGGTAAAAAAGGTTAGAGCTGCACACCATGAAAGTGTAACTGGAGGGGAGTCTCACCCAAGAAGGTTTATGATCAGAATAGGAAAGGCAAACCAAAAAGGATCAAAACCAGTTGTATACACCTAAAAATGCACAACTGCTCTCTCTGTCACCACAGGAAAGCCTTTCCAGGCTTTGCACTTGGGGTAAACACGCACTTGTGATTTTCAGCAGATGCCATCCTAGGAATACCTGCTGCATTTCCTGCTGCATTTCCTGCTGGTCACATCCTTGCGTCTGTATCAATAGCTGTTTTGTGGCTGGATTTACTAGTAACAATTAAACCAGTGAAAAAAACCTTGTAGGCCTTCATTACTTTTGGCTTTAAAACAAGTGCTTCCTTCAGATACTTGATACTGTTTCTACTACTTACTGAACAAATTACCTTCAATGCAGTAACACTAGGCTGAGCAGACAAACCCACCTGCGCTACATTTAGTTCTGTGGCCCCATTTTCCTTGCTAGCTATTGTAAAGGCACGCATACTGTAAATGGAAAAGTTTACAAAGTGTGTCCAGAAAGATAATAAACATAATGACATGAGATTTTCATTAAACCCTTGATGCAGCCAAAGGGATAATTACGCTGCTTTCCGTGGAAAACAACCTTGTTTCTTATTTGACAAGGAGTGCAGCAATGTCAGGCTTCAGGTAACAAAGCATGTGAATAGCATCAGAGACAGGGGCAAGTGAATTGAAATGGTTGAGGGGTTTCAAAGGTTTCAAGAGCATCTCTAAGCACATCACAGAATGGCTTGGGTTGAAAAAGAGCTTAAGGTGATGCAGTTCCAACTCCCCCGTCATGGGCAGGGATGTCTCACATTAGACCATGCTACCCAAAGCTCTGTCCAAACTGGCCTTGACCAGGTCTGGGAAGACACCATGGCATGGCTGGGGTTTTCAAATACAAATAACCAGAGCAGCACAAAACCTGCTCCTACTCATAGTAACAAGAAGGATTCCACTGAACAACTGGTATTATTCATATTTTACTAAGGCATCTGGGGGAAAAGAGGGGGGGGGAAAGAAATATTTATGCAGTAAACGCTGCCAGATCATTTTAACGCCTCCCCCTGTGGGAGGAATGCAGTACCTATATCCATGTGCTTAACTCTGCTCACCATTTCCCAGGATCACTGTGTTCATCATGAACTAAGCCCTGACATTGGCTTTATTATAATTATAAATCTCCATATTAGATTCTCTTTAACTATTTCCTATTTTGCAATTTCAGGTTCTGTCATTCCTCTTGGTTATTAGAAGCAAGGGTTCAGATGCAACTGTCTAATGCTGGAAGCCAAGAGAATGGATCAAAGGGTCACTAAATACTTGATTTCCTGTAACCCTTTCCAGCCACATCTACTCCTTGCAGCTGCAGTTCTGAACCCATAGTTCAGAAGCCTTTAAACTGAGAGTCTCAGAAAATCCATTACTTGTGTAACCCTTTTAGCTAGCTACACAGTTCCAGAACTAATATTCAAAAAGAAAAGAGAATATTTTTGGTTCCAACAGGAGGAAGAAAGGACAGAGAAAAATAAAAGGCATTGCTTTAACTGAAGGAAATGTGTGTCAAAAAAGCTAAAACAAGAGGCAAAAGACTCACCTTGCACTAGGTTTATGTAAATAACAAAGGCAACAGAAATGAATATTCATCTACAGCACGCTGCTTATCGGGCTACTACCGTATGTCCTATGAGCTCTCACTCTGAGCTAAGACATTTGCAATGTTATGAGGTCTCACTAACACCGCTGAGGAAAGGCTCCTGCTGGCGCTAACAGGACAGCCAAAACCCTTTCAACGTTCCTGACAGCAGGAGAAATACCTGAACCCAAACATTTGTTTTGCCTATGGTCACACCTGTATTAAAGCACTCCTGTGCTTAGGAAACCATGGGCTTTGCCACAGGATAGAGCTGACACGAAGCTGTGTTTCAAGATGTACAAAATTTGTGTGACCTTAACTGGTAACTGCAGTCGTGGCCTGTGGCTTAGAGCTTCTAGTGCAACACTGCTTCTGGAGACCAGACAGTGCCAGTGCCAGCCTTACCTTACTGAACCAAAGCACCTTTGCCAGCCGCAGTAGGTCACTCAAGTGACTAACCACAGTGAACACTGAAGGCAGAGGAACTGTCCCCTGACTGACTGCGTTGTTGTGTCTAATCTGGCAACAACCTCAGCAGAGCTCAGGATGGACAGAGTGGATCAAAGACTTGAATGGAAGGAGCTCCAAAAGGAGTGGGGACAAAACCTAAAATCATTACACTGAAGCAAGTGAAGCAGCTCCAGTTCAGGTGCTGACATTCTGCCTTCCATGGCAGTAGTGATCCAACACCAACTTGTGGTACAGTGCAGTGCTATACACAGAAAGGATTTTTAATTAATCTCAAACTATAGCAGCTTGGCACCTCAGCAACATCCAACATTTAACTGAAGACCTATGAAACTCTTAACTTGCCACTTCATGCAACCAAGTAGCTTGACAAAAAGCTTGCTGCAATGACCAGCGACTTATATATCCATAGGAAATAAGAAAGTGGGAAAAGGGTTACTCATGTTTCCTATCAGAGTTATCACGAAAGGTCCTAAGAGCCAGAAACCCAGCAGAAACCAGGAATTTAGGTGAGCTAATCACATAAAACATTGAAGGCACTGAGAACTCCTGATTATCAGGACAAGGCTGAAGTAGCTAAAGCACAAGCAGGCTCAATTAACCCTAATTAGTTCAGAGTCATGCTACAAAAAGCCTTCATTAGCAGTTACTGGATACAGCTAAGAAAAGAAGCATAAATAACCTTTGGTTGTGAACTGTATTTAACAGTCTCAGAACTGTCACTAAAAGAGAAGGAAAGGAAATGAATGGTTCCTTTGTGGGGGACCAAACAGGAACTCATGCAGGCCTCACTTCAGTGCTGTGAATATTGCTCTGAGAGTTGGGGACAGAACACCAAAGGTCTGAAACATCATGGAATCACAGACTGGTCTGGGTTGGAAAGGACCTTAAGATCATCTAGTTCCGAAGATCATCATGGGCAGGGATACCTCACACTAGACCATGCTGCCCAAGGCTCTGTCCAACCTGGCTTTGAACATGACCAGGGATGGAGCATTCACCACTTCTCTGGGCACCCTGTGCCAGCGCCTCAGCACCCTCACAGGAAAGAGCTTCTTCCTTATATCTAACCTCAACTTCCCCTGTTTCAGTTTGAACCCATCACCTCTTGTCCTGTCACTACAGTGCCTGATGAATCCTTCCCCAGCATCCTTGTAGGGCCCCTTCAGATACCAGAAAGCTGCTCTGAGGGCTCCACAGAGCTTCTTTTCCATAAAAACTTCTTCTGAGGATTTTATCTGCCTGATTTGCCCTTTCTTTCATATCTAGCCGGGTACTTCAAAAACCCTGCTTTTTTTCCCCATGTATTGAAATAACTTAGTGTAACTTTTGTTGCTGAAACCCTCTCTCTGCATGCCCAATTGCACCAGCAGGGCCTTGAGGGCCCCCTACTTTCAAAGGGCTGCTACTCATCTTGGCACAGATGTATGCCTGGGCTTTACGGAATAAATGAAAGCTGATTCTCTGCTCAGGAGAGCTTACAGCATAAAGTCCTGCTTGTATATCACACATTGAGCCAGGGACTTGCATCACATTCTTTAACATCTCCAACCAGTATTGCTTTAGTTCTGCTCTTTAGAAGCTAACAACATTTGTTCCTTTCCTAACAGAATAGGAAAATATTACAGTTGAAGTTTTTCTGTACAGAAAGAAACTGGTTTTCACCCTGCTCAACAGATACTCATCCCTTTCCAGCAGTGGTTATGTTGCTATTGTGTACACTGAAAGAACCATGCATCCATCCTCTCTGAAACACTTGAATTTCTTTAGAAGGCTGCAAGAACAGAGGTTTTCTTTATTATGAATTACACCTGTTAAGAGTTCAGACTCCTAAGCTTTGCCCTGCAAGTTGAATGAACGGATGCCTCTGTTACAAATGAAAAGCAGAGGAAACGCCAAATGTCACCAGTTATCAACCTTAGAATAAGGACGCTCTTCTGAAGTGGAGCATAAAATCCTTCCAGCCCCAAAAGATTCTCCTCTGCGTTTAGCTAAACCTGCTATCCTGGTTTCCTGTGTATTTATCCACCTGAGCACACATTTCCTATTACCTTACATTAAGCTGTTTGAACATAATTTTAAGGTATAAAAAGCTTTACAAATGAGGGAGAGATGCCATCTGCAAAACCTCTTGCTGATATGGTTGTGCTCTGTTCATCTTGATGCCCTTTCCTTAATCCTGTTCAAGGCTTTTGCAGATCTTCTGAAGGCAGCAAATGAAGGGGTTTAATGACACAAATTTGCTTTTACCAATTTTACTCAATTCTCCCTTAATACTACTCAATTCTACAAGTCTCTCTTCCACAGAATAGTTCAGGACTATAGAATTTGTGGAGTCCCACTCAGTCAAGAGTAAAATGAGGTAGAAGGATTGTTTGTGCACACCCGTACATGTATGCATACATACAGCTCTTCAGTTAGACATTTCCCCTTCTATACTGTAAAGAGACTGACATGACAAACACCAATTTGAGGGAATACAACCATGCCTGTGTGGAGAAGCAATTATACTGGATGAGTATTGGACTTGTATTGGTTCATATACCTCTGTCTTCCTAGCACACCCCACAAGGAAAGGTACTGGATGGGTCAGTCAAAGAGCAGCAGAACAACCTTAGGACACATTGGCAGTATTAATAATGAGGATTATTTTTAATGGGGCTAACCTGCTAGACTACATCTAGGCAAGTTAATCCCATTTTAGCTGACTCATTAGCCTGGCTACAGCAGCACAGGGATGGTGTTAGGCTGATCCGAGTTTCAGGAGTGGCTCCATTAGGGTTAGTGTGCAAGACAACTCAGCCTGCAATCCACAACCTGAGCTCTAAATGTGAAACTTGATGTGATTCTGGATGACCTTCGACTCAAAGACAGAGCTTACAAAGTGATCCATGTTTTCTCAGCATCTCTCCCAACTGACCTACCTCTGAAAGGGATATAAGCCTCTTACTTGATACGGATCTCCCCAGTTTTGCATAGGCAGTTCAAGTCTTTGCCTTTTTCCCCCTTCTGTCACTATGCTTTATGGGATTAGAAAACGACCTACTTAATGTTCAGTGTAACTTCACTTATAAAATTTTACGCCAGATACAAATTTTATACCTGTTTCCATTTCATGGGTGCCCATAAAAGAAAACCCAAAACTTCTGCTGTGTTAATGCACCTTCAGCCATGACTGAAATCCACCACACTGACTGCTGTGCGCAGTTCAATTTTATATTCTCAGCTCTAGTATATGAAAATACCTCAGAAAAAAAACCACCCCAAAAAGCTTATCAACTGCATCCTGCAATCAAAAGCAAATTTAAAGTTAGCACCACCCCATTCTGAGACAAGACTGCAGTTACACAGAAATGTCAATAATTCTATATACTTATTTGCTATAACAGCAATCTATGGCTAGAAGCCAGGGAATCTCTATTAATTCTCAGGCTCTGTCTTTTATTATTTGGCATTATCAGCATTGTCTCCATAGGTCACAATTCCATTCTGCAAGGAACTGCAGTGTAAATAACACCAGCATAGTCCCATTCCAGGAACTGCATACAAACAGTACACAAATTTTACTAAAGGCACCTGAACATCATCCAGAACCTCCAAGATAAATCTGCGTGTTCTTAAGGTCAAATCCTCCTGGTACTGGTATTAAGGGAAAACTAGGTGTGCATTAATTGGAGCTTGAAAGATGCTCTGATAATGCTATTGCAGACAAAATGCAATTACATGCAAGACTATTACAGAGTGGAATATTTTTCATTTGAATTTGATTTGTAACACTCACAAACATGCAGATACATTGTTGAGAATACTTGAAACTAAATCCAGATTCATTTTCTACACTCGGCTCCCTGGTTAAGACTGCGCACCACCTCCTTGGAGGGATCATTAAATGATTGCAGGAATTACCAATCACACCATCTGGGGTTTTTTTTTTTCCTTTCCTTCTCTTTTGTTTCTTTAGAACTACCCCAAAGGTCCCAGCTGAATAACTGAGTGGTATTTTTAAGTGCTGTCTAAACCCAGACGCGAACACTAGTTCAGATCCACAGCACATCCTGTGTTCTAAAGGAATTCTGTGCTTTAGACAACGCTGTGCTGGTACAGGGTATACCTGTACAACCTTAAGAACACAGAAACCAGAATTCATTAATCCTGCTGTTTATTTGGGATAAGACAACGTCAGGACTCCAAAGCTCTACCACCAGATCCAGAGAGTTTATGTGACATAGGCACTACAGTAAATACCAGACACAATGGATAATCAAGACCCAAGGGCTTTGGACTGTAGTTCAGTCAGTCACAATTTGACTTTGGACAAACTGCTGTGTTCACTTTAATTGACCTTTTCATCTAGGAGGATTAAAAACTTTATGACTCCCTAGTGTTTATAACAGGAGTTTAATGCTTTCAATGTTTCCCAAAGTCCTCAGCTAAAAGGTGCTATGCAAGTTGCACACAGTCAGCTGCTACCATGCAAAGATTAATTTTTGTCTTCAACATGAAGCAACACAAGCTCTAAGGAGACAGTAGCAATAAGCATGGAAGGGAATGATCTACAAAAAGCAGTATGAAAGTCAGCTTTTTTCTTACAAGCAAAGAAACATTTAACCCTGTGGTTTCACAGAGTCAGCACACACAAAGGGGAGATCACTGATACGCAAGTGGGAACCTAAGAGCCATTTGACACGCACAGCATGATGATTTCTAGGTACCTCACTGGCCTGGAAGCTGCACACAAGGCTGACAAACCAGACCATATGGCAGCTCACCACAGGCTCCTTTCTTTAGGCCTGTGGAGACCATGAGTATTGCTGAGGTCACTAAGTAAGCAAGCAAGCCAAGGTCAGGCAGCAGCTGCAGCACCGAAAGTCTACCCTTCCCTAGCTTATGTTACAGACTGGCATTTGGAATAAGCTTCAGGGATTCTTCAGCTGCTCCAGCATGAATAAGGAAAGGACCAACTGACTCAACAGTTTGGATAAGAAACATTTTAGCTCTTCCAAGCCGGCTCCCTGTCCTGCCTTCATGTTTCAATTAGTTTAGGAAGCACAGGAGAAGTTACATTTTAAGAATAGCCAAGACTATAATAAAAGGAATGTCTTCCCTATACAGAACTTGCTGCCATTTTATCTCAAGAGTTTTAGTTAAACCTGGGCAAACCCCTAACGTGGACACATTCAGTTTAAACCAATGACTTATCCGGGTTCTTCTTGAGTCAAATAAAAATAAGCTATGGGTAAAATGTCAGTGAAGCCTTTTGTAAGGTTAATTAACCAACTTTAATCACACCTTACTCTATGAGCAAATAACACCTCAAACTACTCCATCTAAAACTGCTAAAGCTCATCACCCTCCACTGTTCACGACTAGTTGAGGCAGGCACCCACCAAAGATTTGTCTCAGTGCTTATAGACAGCTTGATTACAAAGTCAGCTGGTTAACATTACTCACTGCTACCACCATTGTCACAGTAATAGTTTGTCTATCCTAAATTTATGTAGCTCTGCACACAAAAGATTCCCCAGCTCCGATTATCTCATTTTCACATGAGTTCCACACTTAGCAGTTCGCAGAAGCCAGGTATTTCTCCTGGAAGCAGAACTAGGTTGTGATGATTTCTTTCAGTGCTTGGTTCTATGAATGCCCTATTGAAAATTCAAGTTGCTTAATCTGTCTTTTTTTTTTTTGATTACTAACACACCGAAAAATTCCACACTTGAAGTCCCATTTCATTTGTTCTTCATCAGCTGGTTGTACAGATGCTTGAATCATTTGTTCATTAGAGGCACAGAAGACTTATGGCTGGGTGCACATTTGGCCTGCTTTCCCTTGCCTTGCTGGCACGAGCGCAAGCCACACAGCACAGAAACACTAACACCTCAGTTGATGGAAATACTTGTCCCACACATTACCTGCAGTTTTTACCTGGTTACCTTCCAGCTTCTGCTTTTCTTTAAAGAAGTAACTCCAAGGCTATTATTTCTAATGAGCATTACACCCAGGGTCAGAAAGACAGCACTTTGTCACGCAGTGCATCTGGTGGTATGACACCGATCAGAATGAGCAGAACCCAAATGACACATGTGGTTTTGTTCTGTTCACTTACATTTTCTGGTGTGCAGCCTGTGGGATGCCTGGAGTCCTCCTTCCATAAGGAACAGCAGTTGAAGATGGTTCATTTCAGGCTGAAATCAAAGATTCTGTAGAAGCCTACAAAGAAAAGGCAGAGAAAAGATGAGGATATGAATGCGATTCCTTCAGGAACAAAAGCAGCACAATGACATGGAGGTGTTTCGGGTTTGTTTTCATGGCAGTATTAGCCAACATAGACATGACAATATAAACATGACAATATAGAGCATAATCAGCAACATTCATGTATTCGTAACCAAGAGGCTAAAACATAGAACATCAAAGCTTTGACTACAGCTTGTACGGTCTCCAGGAGCACAACTGCTCATATGTTGTTAAAAACATGAGCTCAGTCCAAAGCCAGCTTGCTCTGGTTTCACAACCCTCTTCCTGGCTTTATTTGCCCATTTCTTTGTAAAGGAGGTTTTAATCTGTGTGTGTCGGAGACTATGGTCTTGCTGCTAATGTTGCTATGGAAAAAACCTGCCAATAGACACTGAAGGCTTGCTGGAGCTTTCACAAACTATTAAAACTGAAGTCTAAAAGGTACATGGCACTTGAGAGGGAGAATGTAAGCAAGATTAGTACACTGAGTTAAAAAATAAGGAGAGAAATTAAAGACTAAGTACTGCCCTGTTTCTCCCAGGTATCTGCTGTGACATGCAGTCACCCATCAATCAACAGATTCCTCTGGGAAAGATGTGATAAGGAACAGACTTAAATAGAGCAATCTCCTCCTCCAGACTTTCGCCAAACATGGCAAAACCATTCGTTTATGTACAGTTGTCTACATGAAACGTACTGGGGACTGACTGGGATTTTATTGGGGAAATACAACCACGAAGACATGATGCACAGACACAAAGAACTTCTTCCATACTAAAACAGAGTCTTAAAAGAAGAAAGCACCTGAGAGGTCAATTTGTAAATAGAGCCCACTTGGCATGAACTTCAGCCTCAGATCCTGGGCTGAGTGCACACCTGAATTTAAACACCCTCAGGTTGAATTTCACTTCTGGGTTCCCCTATTGCAGGTCTTCCAAGAGTTGAGGCAAGCACTTTTGAAGTAGCACTTGCCACCAGCCTCCCAGAGCTCTTCATAGCAGATTCATAATTAATGAACGTGTGAGGTTGTGGCAGCTTTAATGATCTCCGACTTCCTCATTCTTTATTTTCTAAGGCCTTCCCTCCCCAGTGACTGTCATCCTAGTCAAACCCCAGTTTATAAATGGGATGCGACAAGGTGAAGTAGAGCCTGAAGTGACGGCTCTCATACGGGAATGCATCACGCAGCTCTGCGGCTGCAAGCACGAGGGATGCACTGCTAAAACCCTGACGTGTACTTTGCATGCAGAATGCAGCAATGATGGGGGGGTCTTTACTGCTACCTGCCTGATCCCAAGCTTGTGCCAACCTGGGGGGTTTTTTGACTCCTAAGCCCAGAAAAACAGCTTCATTTACAAGTATATATAAGGCTTCCTCTTAGTAAATCCTGTTCTGAGGGGATTTTCCTAACTGGATGTTGACTGAGTTTCCTTCATTTGGAGGGAAGGAAACACTGTATGTATTAGTCAACTGATCAGTGCCTTGGCTTTGTTGGGGTTTTTAAACTTACCATCCTTTCAGGATTATTTTACCTTCAAAAGAACCAAAATGCCTCCCCTTACACATATCAAGGAGCAGGAGAACTTTAGGGTGAATCTAAAAACAACAGGAGGCTTTAATACTCAAGAGAGACAAAAGCAAACCAACAAAAGCTTCAACAGGCACAGCAAATCCATTCTGCTTATATAAGCACTAAACAGTCACTACCTGAGCAGCATATGCAGCCAGCTTGTTTCAGCAAGAACTGCTTTCCAAATTACAGAAAATGATGATTTCTCAGGTCAGGGAAACTAGATTCTAACTGCTGCTCCTTGAGCTCTGAAGCACCTTGTCACGCAGCAGAATGGCAGTAAACAGACTTTAGGCTACAAATAACCTCACAGGTACTAGAAAGCAGGTGCTTACCAAAGGACAAAGGCAGGACATTGTTCCTGAAACCTGTATTTTCTTTTGGCAGGATGAATGCATCAGCAACACGGTATCGATTCTAGCAGGGTTTAAAGTGAAAATGATGTAGCTTCTGGCCTAGGCAGAACAGCACCAGCCACTTATTTAAAGAAGAAAATCCCTAGACTCTTACGAAAAATACTCAGAAATTCCAGCCAGAAAGCTGTTGAGCATTGTCTGTCTTTTCTTTTTTGGTCTAAAGAAAACTGAAGGGAAAGAGAGGTGTGAAGGCAGGTAATAAAGAAGACAGGACTAATCATTGCCATTGGCCAAGTAGTGCAGAACAAGAAGTTTATGAGCCTTCAATGTTGCTGCACTCCGAGTAGTGTCTCTGAATAAAGAGCATTGTGGGGTTTCACATTTGTCAGAGGCTCCCAATAAAACGCATTGAACTTAAACATTAAAAAGTGGGCTGGATTTCCCTCTCCGCTCCTTACTTACTCACTATTAGAAACCCAACTCTGCATCACAAACCGTAACAACATTCTGTCCCATGTGAGCACCAGAAACAGAGATACCAAGATCAAACCTGTATTCTGCCCAATTGTTTGTACCAGAACCCTCAATTCCAAGGAAAAGCCAACAGGACTTGGTAAGGTGGCCTTCTTTTTGCCCCATTCTGCCTTTTATTACACCTGAGCAATTCCATTTTAACTGAGGAAGTAACATGCGTGTAATTGAAGACATAATTTTGCCTGAAGGTCCTCAAGTATCAAGAGACCTGAGTGTGCTGAGCTTTAACCACATGGTTAAACATTTTGCTGAGCTAAGACTTTATCTAATGGTTCTGTTGAAGATATACCAAGCACTAGACTCCAGCGAAATGAGGTGTGCAATTCAAGTAGTTCAAAGGTTCAAGTACGTGGACTTGCATTTACTGCAAAATATAAAGCTGTATCTGAAATAACATCTGTGACCTGCAAAGCTGACCAGAGGGTTCTCAAGGTCTTGCAGATATAACCCTGAAATATTTTACCATTTGAAAGCAGGATAGCTTTACAGTAACATTGCTTTGTTATGACAATATCCTCTGCCTTCCTGGTATAAATGAGATTCAAACCCAACACTGCAGCCGAATTTAACATTCAACAACTCTTGCTTACATCTTTGCACGGTGTTAGCATGCTGGAATAAAGATATTGTACGCTCTCAGAACACAGTAACACATTGTCCTTACTACTATAAACATCTGACTGTGGGAAATTAGGTTCCTTGCTTTAAAAACCAGCAAATTCAAATGCTACAGAGCCCTCATTTCACTAGGTACTAAATTGGAAACCGTATTCCACTGAAGCAGGAAAAGCCTTGAGAACCAGAACACAATCATAACCTCTTGTGGAGGCACAACTGCTTCTGATGCATTGTCCATCGCTGCTATTCAAGACCCAGATTAACCAAGACTCCAAAGTACACAGTGCAAATAAAGGCAATACTCACCTCACACATTTATAGGTAGGGATATAACTGAAACATAGCCTAAGTGCTTGGAGACTGCTTAGCTGACAGCTCATTTGCAAAATACACTTGATTCACCACCACAGAAAACAGCTTTTACATTTCTAGCACACAAAGACTGAATTCTTTATGCAAAAAGAATACCGACTGCAGCAGGTAGTGATGAAATCGCTCTCATCTCACTAAACAACCTCATTCTACTGCCTCATCATCTCATTAAATCTCAGATGATTATTAATTATTTATTCAATTATCAGTCATTATTATTTCAGGGGATAGTGAGGCTTTAGCAAAAAATGAAGGAGAATTTTAAGCTCCCTGCTTTAAGATTGCTTTGTTTGTTTGTCTTCAGCAAAATTCTCTGACAAGAAATCTCTTTGTTTGACATCAAATCCTTATTTAGGGGAAAAAAAATGGAATTTCAGAACTACACAGAAATTCTTCTTGAAGCACAGAAACACAGGAGCCCCCTTTTTCGACTCTTTCTATCATTAGCTCCAAATAGGAATGAAGCCCTTGCAAAAATACACTAACCAAATGAGAAATAAATAGGTGGTTTAGGCTTGGTAACAGTATAATACAACCACTTCTATGCTAGGTGCCACAGCACTTGTATAATGATCAATAAGTACTACTTCTACCCAACCCTTAGAACAGTAAAGACATTTTCTCTTTGTGCATGCTACCCACTAACATCAAGTGTCTCCCACACCTCTTTCAATACAAGGCTACAAAGATCTGCACATCCAGGCTCCCCAGAGTTGCCAGACTAAAAATACATTATAGCATTACTTGGTAACCGTAATACAAAGAAGGAAATCACGCTAATATACAGGATTTTCCTAGTAAGGATTTGCACATGTGAAAAGTCACATAATTCTGACTACTTTTGCTTTGCTGTTGCTACTTCCAGAGCATTTCTGGGACTCTCAGGACTTCTAGAGCACACATGGCCAATCTGTACTGAGACAGGAGTCCGACTGCTCAGATGGCTCAGCTTAGGCTGGTTCTCACTTTCTTCCCTGGAACCTTAATGAATGGATTTCCCATCCCATCCAAGGACATTCATTATTACAGTTTACAAGTTAGTTATGCTTCACTCCATACAACTAGTTTGTTTCTTTCCTGCAGGCATCTTAATTCCTATTATTCAGCAGGCTAGCCCAAATGAAAATCACTATCAGTATGGTTAGCATTTAGAGGTTTAGTATTGATTTATGCCTTCGGTGAAGAGGTTAATTAAATGTGAATTTTAAGCTGGCAGCATGATGAGGGGAGTGAGGAAACCTGAATTCATGAATACTTCCAGAGCTGTTTAAATCACTTAAAATGAAGAATAACTGGAAAAACCTTGCCTGTTACTGGCAACTGGTTTAATATAATTCTGAAGACTGTAAGGGAAATAACAGGCAGACCCAGGTGTTCTTGTCCAGCTGAGGTTTTGTTTTGTATTGACATGAGCACTGAATTTAACACTTTATCATAAGCTGCTCCTGTAAATTCTGCTTTTGTTTCTTACCTTTTCCTCCTTTTCCCCTTCCCGCAATTCATCCTGGAACTCTACAATCTACTGGCGATACAAACCTTGAACCCTGTCTCACCACAGATATCACATGCTCTAGAACAAGCTCCTGAATTACCCCAGCTGGAAGCTTGAAAGGATCCAGGCCATAGCTCCAGCCAACAGATGCTCAGCAAAGCCAGAGGAACCAGATTTGCTCATTTATTTTAGAAGGAATCCTGTTAAGATATTCTGCCTCCACTAGGTAGTTCCACCTAGTTAAACCACAAGCACAAGAGGAAATGATTAAGTTAATGCATTCTTTCCTTTCCTAGGTGTATTCTGTTTCCTTATTGCATCTTTACAGAAAGCATACAAGAGTTTGTTCATACAAGGAAAGAGGAAATTCTATTTAACTTCACACACTTCTCTTCAAAAGAAGCAGTAAACTGAACAATACCTAGAGGTGAAAGAGGAATGAAACATATAAAGCAGCAACACCTCTTACAAGAGACATATACCCTGGCACAGTAAGATTCAGCACTGGAAACAAGTAAGATTTCAACTGGGGAAAGGAGAAGAATAGGAAAAACAAACAAAAAAGGCAGTTCAACTGCTAGCAGCCCCATGCTGCCTCCTGCCATCCATCCAAGGCTTGCTGTCACTTAGCACCATCACTGAGCTCTGCAGTGGCAAGCAGAATAGCATTCCCTACCAAACGGGACTGGCTCCCCTCTAACTCAGCCTTCTCACCACTACACTACAGTCTGCAATAGGGGGGTGTGTAGTTAGGAAAACAATTGCACTTAACACCACTCATTCTGCACACCCCTGCCAAAAGACCTCCTCGCAATGCAAACGCTCCATCTCCTGCTATTCATTTAGACTGTCCTTGTCTTTCCCTCTCCATCCTTCATAGCAACACATTGCTAATAACAAAGGGCAGAGAAAAGGCCAAAACTGGTTATTTATGCAGTACATTGCCTCGACTAATTGACAGAAAAATGTGCTCAATTGCCATTTCTTTTCCTTCCCTCATCACATGAAGCCATAGGCTTGTGCAACTTCTTTTATTAGTGCTATAGCTGCAAATCTCTTTGGAACATTGCACGGCAGCAATCTGCAGTGAAGTGTTACGTTTAGGCTTTGCCCTTGGCATACTGTGCATGTCTTGATAGAAAGACAGAGATCATGCCTGAACCCCTCGAATATTTGTAACAAGCTGTTGATATTTGCTTTCAGGTGACTAACGGGGGAAAAGCCAACAAAACATTAGTGAGGTGGTTTATAATTCCCTGTCCTCTGGTATCAGGCTGCTTATCTATTCTTTTAAAGGTTAAGCTGAGAAAGATTAACCTGTGAATCGGCAGTGTCTGATTAACTACCAAAAAATGAATACTTGCACTGATTTGGAATAAGATCAAAGGCAACACAAACCACAGACAGCGTTCGTGTGCATGGCTGAAAGCAGTAAACAAGAGTTACTGTTTTCTGTAGTGCTCTTTGGGCACCAGGGCTGGTTCTGCTATTTGCTGTAATTTATCATGGAATTATAGAATGGTTTGGCTTTGAAAGGACCTTAAGATCATCCAGTTCCAGCCTCCTGCCATGGGCAGGGACACCTAACATGAGACCATGTCACCCCAGGTTCTGTCCAACCTGGCCTTGAACACAGCCAGGGATGGAGCATTCACCACTTCTCTGGGCACCCTCTGCCAGCACTTCACCCTCCCCTTAGAGGGAAGAACTTCTTCCTTGTATTTAACCTCAACTTCCCCTGTTTCAGTTTGAACCCATCACCTCCTGTCCTATTGCTACAGTCCCTGATGAAGAATCCCTCTCCAGCATCCTTTTAGGCTTATTCTGCTCCATTTAGCCCTTCTCCCTGTATACTGTATAGAATAAATGACTTTGGATTTTATTAATTTGCTTTTCACTCCCAATGATTTCATGAACATCGTACTAAAGCATCAGTTGGCAAAATACCTTTTCTTATTTATGTAATGTTTTACCTCAGCCTGTTCATTCATTTCCTGGGCTGACCACTGAACTTGCAAGTTGGGTTTTGGTGGTGGTATTTCTGTTAACCAACTAAACTGTTCTGGGATTTAAAATCACTTTTTCTGCTGTCCAAAAAATCTTCATGTGCAATCATTCTGTTTCATGAATACTGGATTAAAAATTTGCAGGACACTTGAAGTACAAATCCTGGAAAGACATGCCAGTTTATTGGTGGGGTTTTCCCTTCCGTCCATGTTTTGTGTAGAAAAAGTTCTTACTGAAATATGGAGAAAAGAAAGGAACTGCAAATAAGGTAAATGTGTCTACAATGATGGCCTTTGCTGAGTCTGTAAGCATAGTAACTGACACAAGATCCCTTGAGGTTCATGCTGATTTTAAGTCCCTATTCTGGGCATACAGCTTTCATGCTCAGAACACACCTAACTCCCACCTCAACTCCAAGTTCGGAAAACTCATGCTTGTTACCAGCATTCCTTTCCTTCCCCCTGCTAAAATACTGATCCTTTACGGCTCCTCCCATGACCTTACCATGTTTTCACACTGAAAGTCAAACATATCAGATTTTGACTCACATAAGTGGAAAAAAAGAGCAAATCAGATCCACTCTGCTAGAGCCTGGTATACATACAAGTCTTCTATCAACTTGAAGCGTTCCAAACCACACAAATTAAACTTGTGTAAATGTTGAGATGTCTTTACTTCAGCCTAGTTCAGATACTCCTCAGCCTAACTTAGTTTTACTAGGGGTTAACTTCCTATACTACTTTAAACAGGTGGAAAGAGAACGGTAAGTCATATGGTGCAGCGCTCCTGGAAAAGAAGGTTTGAGTGATGACAGCCCCAACATGGAACAGCAGAGATTCTAATTATTTCAAAGCAGGGAAAACTCATTTACATAGTATCTTCTTATGCTTCAGCTTTTCCTGTCATGCTGGAGACCTCTGCACTAATGTGCTATTCCTATTTAATCTTTTCAAGCAAACCGAATTGTTTCTCTTTGCTGAGCTGGATCAGTTCAAACCTATACAAGAGCTATCCCCAAAATTACATTCCTTCTACTTCCAGCCCACTGTTCCACAGAGAGCTGCCTGACTTCCCACCCCAAGAGAGATGCACAAATGTCACCAAAACCTGCAGAGCACTCACCTTTAAAGTCCTCTGCTAAACTGTGCAAATGTGGTACTCTGAATAACTGAGTGGGAGGTAAAGGAGAAAACAGCACCATTTTCTTCTTTACTTTGTGTACACACATAAACTGGGTGTTAGGAAGTGATGATCACCATGAACATACCAAAATTATTCTTCAGTGTCCCAAACCTTTGCTCACATGTCTCATGTATAATTTTCCTCAGCAAAAGAGGGAAATAAAAAAAGCATAGGATAAACCACTATTCCAAAGCACATACAATTTAAATAGAAGATGAGACAAGCAGCAGAAGTGAAGTACAATATTCATCCTGGTGATGCTTTAGGGCAGCATTAAAATAGAGATAAAAGAGAAAGAGCAGGTTTTAGAAGCTTGAGGAATGGGCTCCAACTTTATAGCTCTGCCTTTGTCACTGCTCTGTGCAAGACATTGTGTGCTTTATTTTGTTCTGGTTTGCCCATTTAGACTGTAACCTCTTCATGGTAGGAAGCACTTCTCAGAGTGCAGTTCAGCAGGATCTTACATGAGGCGAAGAGAAGGAAGAAAACATGCAAGCAGTTAATTTACCAGAAAGCTCCAAAGCCTCAAAGTTCCAGGCATCTTTTGTTCCATGTTATGAATGCTGTAGCAAACACGCTTTTTCTGAGCATCTCCAGCATGCAGCGTGCTTACATAGCAGTGTGTTAACATGGAGGCTGTGATTTTTGTTTTATAAAGAAATTAACTTTGTAGTTAATCTGAACTTTTCTGAACTTCCAACTCATTATTTATGATAAGCCTTTATTATCTACAGTTAAGATTTAAACAACAACAAAAAACTTAACAAATTAGACATCAAAACACCAACTGTTAATACGCCATGAATAGCTGACCAGATTGCTCTAGTGACAGAATGGGCACAAGTTGTCACAAGGCTAACAACTTATCATATGTTTTCCATTTTTTCTTTCTGCACATTATGCTACTAACAGTGGGGGAAGTTTCCATCAGCTTCTGGGGGCAAGAGAGGAAATGGAGTCCATCTGGGTAGAAATTCATTACAAGTCCAATAATGACTCTCATCAGATGGATGAGCCCACTGTTTGTAATGTAGGGTAGTCTAAAAACACTGAGAATCATAAACATGCATCCAGGATGAAAGATAACCCCTAACTAGGCAAATTCACAAAAACATAATAGTTAAGATGAGGATCTCTTTTTGGTGTGTACAAACTCAAAAGGAATAAAATATAGTAAAAGAATCCTTCAGGAATTGTTCGTGAGGTGTTTCTTCAACTGGGTCTGTCCTCAAATGCTGCTGCTCTTTATCCCCAGTTACAATAATAAATTAAGATGACGATACTTTCACTCCAGGAAGGAACTTGCCCCAAGTGTAGTTTGACCCGTAAGATGCAATGAGGATCATCAGCAGGTAGGTAATGACCCATAAGCCAAATGTTTAAGCACATTCAGATAGCTCATGCCTGACAAACTGAAGAGCAACCCATTCACATATACTGAATAACCTGATCCCATTTCTATACAGATGTCTGAATTCTTTCCCTAAACACTTGGTGCTGGCACAGACCTCTGCAGCGTCAGTTACAAAGCCTCTCTGTGGCTCTACTCTGTAATGGTAAGATTTATCCATAGGCTTCTGTTTAAAGTAGAACAATAGAAACAGTTTGCACATGTCCTCCATGTTAGCAGCAACATAAAGTAGGAATACCAACCATAACTGGCAAACTTCAGAGGTTTAATTTCCTGGCATATTTATTTATTCAACTCTCATAAAATGCCCATCACCTTGACAACAAGGCATTTATTTACAAATCTGGAAGCACAGAATGGCATAAAGATACCTACATAGAGTGCAAGGTGAAGGGAAATGGCTCTCGCTGCTTTCTGAAAGGTGACTCCGAAAGAGTAGCAGGATGGGGAGGCACAGGAGGAGAGAACATCACACAGGAGAGAGATTCTGAGGCAGTTTGTTGCTTCTGCCATAGTAGGCATTTGTTCGTGGGTATGTCTGAGAGTTGTAACCACCTGCACTTCTCAATAACATGCTAAATGCCATGGGCTTCAAGAGGTGGAAGCAGTGAGTACAGAAAAAGGGCCTCTGAAGGATGAGGCAAACCAGTGCAAAAGTAAAAACACAGAGAGTCTGTGTAGACTTTTGGCCGGTGATTCAGGACAGATTCAGTCTGCAGGCTCTCTTCAAGATGATCCACATGCACCAAACATAAACCTACCTATGTGCAATCTACCACAGATTCCATTAACCCAGAGCAGATTACTATCACTACAGAGAAAGCACCAAAAATCATAGAACCATAGAATAGCTTGGATTGGAAAGGACCTTAAAATCATCCAGTTCCAACACCCTGCCATGGGCAGGGACACCTCACACTAAACCAGGGCACCCAAGGCTTCATCCAACCTGGCCTTGAACACTGCCAGGGATGGAGCATTCACAAACTCCCTGGGCAACCCATTCCAGTGCCTCACCACCCTAAGAGGAAAGATTTTCTTCCTTAGATCCAATCTAAACCTCTCCTGTTTCAGTTTGAACCCGTTACCCCTTGTCCTGTCACTGCAGTCCCTAATGAACAGTCCCTCCCCAGCAACCCTATAGGCCCCCTTCAGATACTGGAAGCTGCTCTGAGGTCTCCATGCAGCCTTCTCTTCTCAAGGCTAAAGAGTCCCAACTTTCTCAGCCAACAACCTACATTTGAAACAAGGCTCTCTTTTCAGTGACATTCTTCTTTTTCTAAAATGAGACTTACTATGCTGATGAGAGCAAGATCCAAATGGCATCGAAGGCCTGAAGATCTTAAAAGTCTTTATCTGTGTGTGAAGACAGTGTACATTAACACATACGTGCAGAATTTTTCAGCTGATCAAATGAAGCCCTCACAACCCGACTCTGCTGACACATACATCCAGTACAAACAAGAAATCATATCCACTAAATCTACAGGTCCAGCTGTCAATCCCCTGCACATCAGAACCAGCAGCTGTTCAGCACGTTATCACACACATCCTTCCAGGAAATGAAGAGGCTGCTCCTCACAGGTCTGTCAGTCATCTGCTCTGACAAAGTAGTTTCAAACTTGGCTTGTGTCATTCATTTTATCTGCATGAATCAAAACACTGTCCAAGGCATCTACTGCCCTTTGGGTTGTGCAGCACCACAGACAAGCTGATGCATTATGATAAAGAAGGAAGAGGCACTCAACCTCCAATTCGTTTTGCACAATCACATAGAGTGGAGGCAGGCCCAGGAGTCCCTCCATCACATCACTGCATCTCTTAGTTGTCTGAGACCAGTATAGTAGCAGTACTTACTAAATGGCAACATGCAAAAATATCCAGACCATCTAAACAACCTCCCACACACCCAAAACGTTAAAGACTAGTAATTTGGTTCACAGACATTAGCAGAGTACAAGCTACAGAAACATCTAGGTTTAGAACTGGAAACTCTCACAATGCAGCTTTTGCAGCCTTTTACCCTCCCCTTCAAACCCAGGTTTTGTTCTCCTGCCACATGCTGAGGGAATGGGCTGCCCAGGGAAGGTGAGTGCTCCATCCCAGGCAGTGTTCAAGGCCAGGTTGGATGAAGCCTTGGGTGCCATGGTTTAGTGTGAGGTGTCCCTGCTTATGGTAGGGGGGTTGGCACTGGATGATCTTAAGGTCTTTTCCTAACTATTTTTTCCTAACTATTCTAGGATTCTATGATTCTATGCTGTATATAACAGGGTTTGATGTAAAGAGAGAGCTGGCCAAAGAGGATCCCCCTCCGCAACCACAACTGTGGGTTTTGATCATTATTTTAGATTTGTAGAAGAAAAGGAAAGAAGAAATAAATCAGGACCCACCAATACATTCTAGTTGCATCATGACCTCTTCCCTACAGGTGGGAAAGCCTTCCTAAAATGTGGGCCATTCACATGAGACATCTCTGTGATGTACCTCCCTGGTTTACACAGCATCATGGAGGCTCAGAAAACCAAGTAGGGCTCTTTGAATTTTTACCCAATGTTATAAAAAATAACTTCTTGCCATTAACAGCCCCCATGCAGCATCTCCTCGATAAACACAGACTATTGGCGAGCTTGAAGGGACACCTGCTGGCAACAGGTAACATTACAAACACTCGTGTTAGTACTGGCACAGGAAGAGAACCTCAAATATCACAGCCTGTGATTGCGCAATGATCAATACTGATCATAGCAAACATCAATACTTTGCTTAATTCAGGATTCATTTGCAATTGCATCAGGGTAACACTATCCAGCTGGGTTACAGAATCATAGAATGGTTTGGGTTGGAAAGGACCTTAAGATCATCCAGTTCCAACCTGATGATAGGGCAGGGACACCTCACACATGTCACCCAAGGCTCTGTCCAGCCTGGCCTTGAACACTGCCAGGGATGGGGCATTCACCACTTCTCTGGGAACCCTGTGCCAGCACATCACAGTAAAGAACTTCTTCCTCATATCTAACCTGAACTTCCTCTAATTTTAAACACATTACCCTTTGTCCTATCACTACAGTCCCTGTTATGTGGTTGTCCTGAAACATGAATAAACTGAGTATTGCATCTTCAAAGCAGGCAGATGCTTAGCTAGAACCCAAACTTATTGCCATGCTTCTCAGAAGGGCCCGGCCAGCTGAGCCAAGCAGCTGAAGCAGAGGTACCCTTGGTAGGTGAATGCAAGATACTGCCTCAGCAGGAAACACCCAGAGGTGACATGGGAGAAGAGGCACACACCTCAAAGGCATACAGACATAGAGTAGTGAATTTCAATTGGAGTTAGCACCTTTGAGGATTTGGACAAGGAAGGAAAGAACAGGATGTACAAGACATCAGGATGTTAAGAGCATCACTAGGATATTTAGACACCTTCCCACACTGAGTTCCTAAGAGTCAAAGGATACAGAAATACACAGCCTGTCCTCACCACTGAGATTCCTCAAAGTAGGAATTGGACCATGACTAGACATGGGTGAGGATCACCATGCAAATATGAACACCGCTTATGCCAGGAGCCAAACAAATAGCACCAGGTCAACAAAGCAGGGATGTGAACTCATCCTGCAGACAGTGAACAACTTGCCTGACTAGACTGTTTCTGCGAGCCACAGTACTGGTTCAAAGTCTTCACTTCCCACCCCATCTTCAGAGGCATCAGAACTTTTCCATAACATGATGCCGTGCTTTGTCACGTTCAAATGATGCAACACCAGGGGAAGGATACCTTGCTCTCCTAATTCAGCTTCTCATGCTTGTCTCGTAACACTGTACAGTGAGGAAGAAGCATCTTCTGCCTTAGATGCACAGAGCAGCAGACATGACACTGTTGCTAATGAAACTATTTCTTCTTATTCTAAAAAACTAATGTAACTATTTCTTCTTTTTAGCTGTATAAAGGGAGAGACTTTAACTCTTTGAATGCTCACATTTGCCATGAAAGGCCAACCTGCCTCAAAGCTGCCACATCCGCACTCCTTCTTATACAAATCTGTTAGCCAGCCTGCAGAAATCCTTTGGATGTGGGTTTCTGCTATGAAAATAATAATCCTAACAGACAGCCTCTTGCACTGAAAACCCAAAGGCAAGAAAGCAGTATCCATCACCATGGTAGCACTAACCAGCTAAAACAACACTAAAACAACAACCCTGCATGTAGCTGGGACACGTAAATGGACAGTGTTTCAGAGACACATCACAGTTCAATGTTGTGCTATCACTAGCTATTACTAGCAAAAGCAGGGAAAACATTAGCGAAAGCAATGCAAACCCACCTAGACAACATGCCATATGCATAGCTGTGCTTTAGTTTTCTTCAGCACTTGCTCTACTGAATCATTGGGTGCCAACCCTGCTCCATGAAAACATCAGGGATAAGGGTAGATTTCAAGGCCACGTTTGTCACTAAGGCTTCATTCCACCCCAATTTCTGCTTTAAATATTTCTCCAACTTCAGAATGATGTTGATGAGCTGCTGTTTGTGAAGCTTTGACCTAAAAGGCAGAAACTGAGAACACAATGGTTCCATGCAATTAACAGGAGGAAAAAACACCCTCAAAACTCTTTCCTAAGGTTTTTATTTCCAAATATAGTTGTGGGGATTCCTCCAACATCTTTTTTTTATCCCCCTTAAATGCAAAGCTTTTTAAGTCCTTTTGCTTCAAGCTGATCCTTGTAATTAAAAGAGCTGATAAAAAAGCTTTTGTTAAATGGATCTATGCATATTAGAGTTCATTAAAATGTAATTCCCATAAAATAGGACATTTTAATCTACCCATACTTGGGAAAAGAGGAAGGAAAATGCGATACTCTCTCCCTTTCCCCCCACCATCTATCTGTAGGCCACATGTGTTAATTACAATTTACTTGTCTAATTGAGAAAATCAGACATTACCAAGTAGTTAACTTGTTATTAACTCAGTTACTCTTCAGAGATTTGGGAGAAATTATACTCTCAACTGAGGTGCTTGTTCCAGCCTGTGTATTATTTTGCACGTTCCTCAATCTACTGAGTTGTCATTTAAAGGATTAAAACCATATTAAACCCACTCCCTAAGTTGTAAGTTGCACAGAGGAATACTCCTATAACCATTTCACAGGATGATAAACTGTGGTAGAGTTTACACACAGACAACACTCCACACGATATTTGTTAGAATGCTGGTTATACATTATTAACACAGAAAACCCTTCTGAGCAAGCAGAGGCAGCATACGCAGTAACTACAAGCGGATGAGCCAAACCAGCACATGCCTTGCTATGAAAAAAGCTGCGTGAACTGTTTGAGTGGATGAGGATACAGCAGAAGGTCCCCAGGAGAGATCAGCATCAAGCCCAACGTGGTTTAGCATCTTTAAGAAGATGTCACTTTAAGAAGAGTCACATTCCAAGCTGCAATTTTGGGTTTTTTTTTTTTCAGTCACAGGATGTTCCTTGACCAATTCAAAAAGAAAGCATCTTGAGTCAGACCCATTAATTCTCTTCTCCTTTTCCCTCCCATTTCCCTAGCTCTGAAGCAGTAATAGCAACAGTGATCTTGTTCTTTGAGATACACAGATTAAGATGATTAGGCAGGTGTTAGATACTGCTTTTTATAGTCTTTCTGTGCTGTTATCAGCCCCATCATACACATTATGAACCTATACTCACATCATTCCTAAATAATAGCAAGTTGGTAGTAAATTACTTGTAAATGGGAAACATGTGCATGAAGTGACTGTTATCTGGGGATTCCTCTTGTCATCTTTATGCCTACTCAGATTTCCACACTGCAAGTGGAAAAATGGGGCTAGGCAGACATACTGGTTCCTTTATGGCTCACCTTTTAAATTTAATGCAGTTGGCGTAATAGGTGCTTCTTACAGTGCAGCACTTAACTATTTATTCTACCACTGATCCTCTCATTAACACAATCAGGTTATTAGCCATTTTAGCAACCAAGAAGAATCCAACTTCCTTTGCAAATACATCCCAGACACATCAAACTGGCAGCTCTCATCGCCCCACCTAGTTAAAGGCTATTTGGCTGAACTCCTGAGGCAAAAGCAGAGGAGGCACATCAGCAGTTTGGCTGATACATTCTGAAGAGATGAGCTCCTAAGGAAAATTATGCTAGGAATATCATTCGCATCTGGTTAGTGGGAAGTGGGAGTAAAACACTGTTTTCCTTCTGTTTCACAGCTACCTTATACTGGTGTGACTCATTATGTATAGTAAAGCACCATATGGGGTAAAATGGTCCAGAAGAGGCTTAATCCTCAGCTGGGGTAACTGATTCCTTGGAGTGGCACCATTTTCTACTAGCTTATCTGTTCAGTGTATCAGCAGTTTCACTTGATGAAAAGCACTCAAAGTATCAGACATCCAGTCTTGCAGAAAAACAAGCTCAGTATCTTTATGTATAAAGTTGATGGCTTTTTCTTTTCAAACTCTACACAGCAATAATCTTCACAAACAGTGAATCCTAATTCTAACCGACATGTAATGAGCTGTTGATAGATGACAGCAATCAGGAGTGACTGCTATTATATCTTGTTTTGTGAGTGGCAGAATGAATAGCAGGAATTCATCTCAGAGTGAATGAATACCTTCAAAGCCCCTTTCAGAAAACAGGACCTTCAAAGCAGGGTTACTGTTTCCAAAGATTCAATATAGCTCCAGGGTTTTTTTTCAGATGCTGGGCCAAGCTCATCCCCATCACAAGTCTTTGGAAATCAGGCACCAAAGCTGATTTTGGTTCACAAATTTGAACACAGAGGTTGTGCTTCGCAAACAACTGTTTCTGTACCTACTAATGGTATTGCTCTGTATGGCGCACAGGACAGCTTATCCCTGTCAGCTGCTGGTCACCCTACTTAAGACAGGCTTAACCAACTGCTTCAAAGTGCTGCTCAAACATGCACTGCAGAGCACTCACTAGTCCCAAGCTTTACATGAGGTGCTCCATGTTTTATTAAACAAGCTCCATTTTCAAATTTGGTAACTTCCCACTCCTCCTGCAGATCCTTTTGAAATCCTCTTCCGACCGCTACAGTGAACCAGCTAAAATTCACTGGGAATTCAAACATTTGCCTCCCACTGTGTCTATTGAATGTTAGATGATGAAAATAAATAAACAAAAAGCCCTCAAGTTTCCATCTGAACTGTAGTGTAAATACTTCTTAAGAGTTGAGCAAGTGGTTTGAAGAGCTTGTTTCACTTGTTCCATGCAAATATCAAGATTAACAGAGAGATTAATTATGTCCCATTTTTCATTTTACAAAGGATACAGGCAGATTTAGAATAACAAAAATAAACCCTCTGGATTAATATTCATAACACAATGCTGAGCAGTACAAAAGCAACTCATTTTTTATGTAGAAAGGGGAGGAAAACTGTCAAGAGTGCTCCAGAAGCATAAATACATATTAAGTAAGGAAGTCTCACAGGATGTACTTTCTCAGTCTGTTGAAAGAGGGTTTGGGGGCTCAAAAAGGGTGTGCAACATGTCATGGTTTCAGGAAATGAAGAATTCCCAATCAAAATCTGATTTGGATCACGTCAAAACTCATATCTCTTCCTATTAAAGTTTTCTGTTCATCCTTATGAGGGTTGCAACTTTGGGTTCAGGTCTCTTAGCTTCAAGGCTCAGTAGGATGTTGTGTTGAGGTCCTGGCACAAGTTATGTCAGTGTTATTAGCTAGTCAAGTTCATTCCACAGGAAACATTGGACAAGCAAAACAGAGAAAGAACTGCTGCCATCACTGCCCAACACTTGGGTGATAAATCCAAGGCCAATTCTGAAACATACAGCACTGAAGATTGAAATTAGAGGAATTAAATGCTGCCTGAGAAAGAAAGTAATCTTGCCCTTTACAGGAGCTATTGAAGTAGAACTTTGTGACTTTTCAACTTCTCACCTCACCTATACATACACTTGTCTGAAAACTGTACATTAGCACGCAACTATAACATATTACTACACCAATAATAACAGCAGTATTAATTCCTAAAACTCTCTGACATGCTTTGAATTGCTTCATTTGGGATTAAAAGCCAGTAGGTTTCTTCTAATGGAGTCACAGTATTAGTGAGACTCTCAGGTTTTATTTTTACATTTTCAAGCTTTTCAAAACTAAGAAAGCTTGGCAATATCAAAATGTGTTATTTAAAATTATCATCACACTTAATATCCTGATCATTAGAAGCACTGAATCACAGTTTCTGCACGCTGATGGTCTGTTACGCTGTCTTGTGTAGGTGGTTCAGTTATTCAGCTCAGGTTAGACCAAACACTGCATTATCCAAGATCATGAGATGACTCTTCAAAACCAGCAGGTTTAGGAGATTATGGGCAGAGAGTACATGATGCAGGAACATGCAGAGTTGCAAAGATTCATTCATTGATGAAAGGAAGACAGCCTGACAGCTTGAAGCATACTGCCAATTGCTGAGAAAACATTTACTTCTTGCTGGAGCAGACCTGGGGGTTTGTTCTCTGAATGAAATCAAAGAAATTCCAGCATTCCTCCTGGCACCTCTTGAGCCCTCTCTTAGACTCTTCCACTGATTTCAGGCAGTTCTGGAACTTACACATGGAAGGAATCTTCTACATTAAAGCATCCATGATTTGTACAATTTGCTGTGTAAAGTTTCCTTCACTTGCATCAGTACTGGGCATGCAAAATGTTGAATGATGGCTCCCTAGCACAGATACGAAATGAACACCACAACACTGGTTTATGAAGCAGACCTTACTGATGCACAAGTTTAAAGAAAAACCAAACAAACCCCAAACACAAACCACATAAACAACCTCAGACCACACTGGAACTCTTGAGAGAAGATCAAGGCATAACTCTTGTGCAGGAATTATGCTGGATAGAATTGGCACTTGTATCACCTGTAGATATTGAAACCACTGTGTAGCTCAGTGCATAAAAGATTTAGGTCTTCAGTTGCTAATTCAGCTGGATCAAGAACAGTTACCTTCTGTGCTTCACATGTGATGGGGGTCAAACAACCAAAAATGCCATTTGTCTTTCTGCAGCTGAATCCCATTTTGACTTTCTCAGTTTGTAATACCACCTCCTCTACTTCCCCACTAATTCTTCCTTATTAGAAACTGGGTATTTGCTTCTTCCTTTCTTCTTGTCTTTATTAAATGTCATCTTACTGATTCAGAGGCATTTTCCCAATGAATCAAACTTATTTCAAGTTATATTCCATCTTCCCAAGCACTGACAACACCCACCTCTCCCTCCAGGTTTGTCTAAACTCTAAGTAACTGAGAAACCTCTAGAAGTTTAATTTAACATGCCCCACATTTATAATCACTTCATAGTTGACATTATTCGCTATGCCATGGCCTCCCCAAAACAATTTCACACATTATCAGCAAGGTTGCAATCAGTTCATCCTGTCTGGGGAAAAGCTGCTCTCTCTACCACACCACTGTGTGTGGTACAGGATCTCTGACACTCAAAAGAGGATCTGTACTACCAGTAACTACAAGGCAGGAGGATTTATAAACAGAGACACGCACATACACACATGCACATTCAGATTTGTTATTTTCAGCTCACCATCTATTTATGAATTTTACCAAGTATATTTTAAAGAGACATTTATTTAGGCAAGTTTTTTTCTTTCACTTTTACTAGCAATCAGGAAAATCAAGGAGATTAAGTCAGCCCTTTAATGACATTTTGACTTCTTTTGCATCAGCTTAAGGTAACAGCCCATTTTATATATTAGATGCAGACAGATCTTAATACGTATAATTATGCAGTTTGCAAATGTGACAGCTCTGATGTTGCTGCAGTACAAGTCTATGCAGTTAAATTAGAATTATAATGACAGTAATTACACTAATTAGTCTTTTTTTCCCCTAGTTTGTTACCAGCAAAGTTTTGCATATTTCTGTAACAGCTACTTCTGCTTTCTCCTAAAATTCCACCATAACCAATTCACTAAAATGCTAATTTATCACAGCCATATAATACACAAGTAAGGTTCAGACACAAAAATGCAAATGCCAAAAGGGTAAGACTTAAAATCCTTGCAATGCTTTTCATAAATTATTTACATGGATGGTCTGCAACTGCAATGCTCAGAAGTTTAGACAGGCTGAGGGTGAAATATTTAATGTAATCCACAGGCAGCATCACAATTTCTATGCAAGAGTACACACACAAGAGACTAACCTGCAGATGACATGGAAACAGCAAGGCTTCCAGCTCTCTGGCAAGGCAACAAGGCTTTGAGCAAAGCAAGTGCTACAGAGCTCATGGGTGCAGACTTCACTTAGAACTGGATCCCCTCCAGATTTTGTTATTCCACTACAGGGGCACAGGACAGTGTTTCACTGTTGTCATCAGCTGGCCACTTGCACTGCACGTCTTCTAGTGATAGCTGCCAACAGCTTTAGCTGAGCCCAAGCTGGCAATTTCCACACCATCATTGTGTTTTCAAAAGTTTATTACTCAGTTATAAAAGTTGGCTTCAAAGCTGAAGCTCAACAAACAACAGGGAATGAACCGGGGCACATTATTTGCTTTCATTCTCCTTGGTTTAAGATGACAAATGGGAAGAAGCTGGAATTGATCTAATTTCAGCTTTTTCTTTAATTGCTTTTTTAAGTATTTCTGAAGAGTAACAGGTTGTGGGTTTTTTTAAAGCTGCTTACAGCAAATGAAAGCTCAGTCATGTAGTTCTTTCAAATCCACAGGTTGGATCCTCAGCTCATTCAAAGTGGGAAAACTAACCAAACAGGAATAGCTAACCAAATGTCTTAAAATGCATAAAAGACGCGTTGTTTGTCCTCTGTTCTAGCTGACATCGCTTTCAAAACTGCAAATGAACTATAAATCCACCCTATATATTTGTAAGCTGCCTGTCACAAGAACTCCACTGAAGACTCCAAGTCATGTAATAAGAACTTTCAAGCTGTATGTCAGTCAATTTAAGAGCTAACCTTTGCCTGTCAAACAAACAACCATTGTCTTACTTTAATGTCCACATCCCCATGTCATCATCGTCGCCTCATTCCGTGTCTCCCCCTTCTTCTCCTCCCTCCCCTTCAGTTTAGAGGATGGCAGACCTGCCACTGAGGAGACTTGAAATCCTTTGCACACGTAGATACGCAAGTATGAACAACTGAGCAATTGCAAGGACTGCTGTACTATTACAGGGACTATGCATTATGATTTGAAAAGTTTTGAAGAGAGTCAACCTCATCAGCTTCAATTTGTTTGCTCATGCAGCAATTCAGTAAGAACATCAGGTGAGTCCAAGTGAAAGATTTTGTCAGCTATTTCCCAGAGAGCAATGGAAAGCCATTTGTGGCCTCTACCCTTTGAAACAATTTATGCCAAGTAGGGATGTTGGCTGCACCCAAACTGCCTGCAGCTTCCTGAGCCAGCCCTTCGGCCAAAGCGGCATCCCAGCCATTCTGCCTAGGGGTTTGGCATGTCGCTGGGACTGGTCCTGGAATGATTCTGCCAAGATCCTGCAGCAGAGGGAGCAGGGAGGAGAACAGAAGGACATAAAAATTGTATAAGCCTAACTGCTGATTTCAGTGTAATAAATTGAATGTTAAACATCTAACTTGGGGGGAAACAAGAATCCAGTAGAATTGGTTCAAGGCATACAAGATTAACAAGATAATCCCAGATTCTTCCCTGTTTGTAACTAGAGACCTGCCCATGGAGAACCTACTCATCCTGCATTGCAACTCCATTTTATTTAAAGTACTGTATGCTATATGACTGCAACAGTTTAAGATCTCCTTATTACCACCTGATCACCTAAAATGCTGCTCTATCAAGCTGACAACTTTCCTGCACAGTCAATGTTAACTTGGTCATCGTGACCTTGTTAACCACCCTAATCCACAAAACCTCTTGCTCAGTCCTTGTAAATGGCTCAGAATCACTGCTGTCAAACTGCATGGCTATAGATACCTGGACATGAAATTAGTCCTGGATTTGCAGGACATATTGAGGCCAACCAGACACATCAATGTAATTGCCCTGGGAGATTTTAAACAGAGGTTCTACCATTTAGGTGTTATTTTAGGTTAAAGTAGCAAGAAAAATGAAACCGTTCCCTTACAGTTACATGTTCTGTAACTGTCATCTGATGGTGTTTTTTCCCACACCATCTCAGAAATAACCAGAGCTCATAAACAGTGACTGCTGAAGACAACAGTAGTTTGATCAACATTAGTTTCTTTGTTCTTAAGTGTAAAATAAAGGTCAAGGCACAATTATGCCAGGTATCTTGCAAATATGCATTGAAAAGGGGCAATTCTTGGCTGAAAGAACTCATCAGTTAATTTACAGAACATATTGGAAACGGGTCAGACACATAAAGCATGGAAAGGAAGATCACAACAGGGAAATAGGATTAAAGCCAGACAGCTAACATACACTAACACCCTCAGCTTCTTGTCAGGTTATCCTTCGCTGAACAACAAGGGTTTAAGAGCTCTTTAGAGCCGCTTCTATGCCAGGTTTATCCTTTCAGTAAAAAAAAAAAACACTTCCCTGCAAGATGGTCCTCAAAGAAAAGCGTTTGCAAGACAAGTTTAAACATTTGCTCTAGTTGGTAAGTCATTGAATGAACAAAGTTCATTCACAGATTGGCACATGTAATTTTCAGGTTTATCTGTCTCAGATGCTGAGCTCCTACCAACCCCAGAACACACAACAGAGAAGATGCAGAGACATCTGACTTGAACACACATGCAGCAATGCTATTACAAGAGAGCAGAGCCTTCTCTGCTGAGATCTAAGCTCTGCCAAGCAAATAATCTAGTGTGCAGCTCACCGTGAACCTCTCCAACACCAGGGAAAGGCATTTGTTCTGACTCAACCTAAGAGCACATAAGCAAGCAAATTACAACTGCATGTACGAGCTATCAACATTGATAGCAGCCTTCCAGAGCCTACAGGGGCCAACAAGAAAGCTGGAGAGGGGCTTTAGACAAGAGCCTGTAACGACAGGACAAAGGGGAATGGGTTGAACCTGCCCGAGGGAAGACTGAGCTGAGCTCTTAGGCAGAAGCTCTTCCCTGTGAGGGTGCTGAGGCACTGGCACAGGGTGCCCAGAGAAGCTGTGGCTGCCCCATCCCTGGCAGTGCTCAAGGCCAGGTTGGACACAGGGGCTGGGAGCAAGCTGCTCCAGTGGAAGGGGTCCCTGCCTGTAGCAGAGGGCTGGAACTGGGTGAGCTTTAATGTCCCTTCCAATCCAAATGACTCTATGATAATTTAGGAGACACATAATGACTAATGTTATGTACTAGAATGTAGTAGTTGGAATTGCTTAAAAAACACCTGAAAACATCATTGAAAGGACAAATTTGCTGTCAGTGAACACTCACAGAAGTTTGATACTAATCTGTTCAGAAAGAAACAATTTACTCTGTACTAGGTTCACTGCGAACCACAGAAAAATATTATGAACTAGGGGAAAAACACACATTGAGACAAAATAAACCTTTAGATAGCATGTCCTCATGTACTTTTCATGATTCAATTTACAAGCAAGCCCTCAATTTGAAATTTAAATTACATTTCAGTAGTGACATTGGATACAAAAATCAATGGTGGAGAACTGGCAGCCAAGTATTCATGCTTTCCTGCAAAAGCCTCTTGGAATCTAGAAAACAGATGTATTTTTTTAATGAAAATATCAGAACCCCTTTAAAGTCAATCTCTTAGCCTCTTCTGCAAAGACAGGAGACTCAATTAAGCAACAGTTTGAGCAGGGCTTCCCAAGATCCTTCAGAAGGTAATAAAAAAACCACAGCATCAAACCACCACACTGCAATAGAATATGACCTTTTTTTCCTGCTGAAGCTTGCTCGAGGTTGTCTGGAACACTGCTAAAAAGTCCTGTTGTACGAGAACAATTTGTAGCATAGTCTGTCACCTCCCTGCTATAGGCACAACATGAAAATCTGTTACAGCCTGTAACTTTTCAGTGGCAAAACTTAAGCAAAAGCTCACTTTATATGATTCTAGTAAATCCACTTTTACATATAGCACCGTTGGCTGGAACTTACTGACCCCTGTAATATCCACTTACAAGGGAGAGTGCAGCCCAGCACACACTGCTGAACAGGATGTTCTCCACCCGCACACAAGCTCAACCTACATTCTGAAAGCTCAGCAGAACTTGGATTATGAGAACACAATTCTCATTGAAAGGAGCGTGGCGTTGTGTAAATGGCTTTGTAGAAATCTTCAGCTCATGCAATGCTCCATTTAAAACATGTAACCCATTAAGTAAATCTGCTAACAGATCGAATCCAAACATGATCTGAAAGACAACAAACATACTAAACATTTAAGACTGACTGTTTGCACTGACACAAAAACTCTCAGAGACTGGAAATTAAACCTAAGAATGTGCATGTTTTGGGTTTTAATTAAAATAGCAAAGAAATGACACTACCATGTTCTATATATTCTCCACGTTCTAGAAGGATCACAAACGAGAAAGACGTTCACCCCAAAGAATGAGCTTCTCCTCAAAAGGGGAGGAAAAATTGGAAAAAAAACAGAAGTTTATGTCTCTTGAATATTGATAAATACATTATTCTACAGACCAAATTATACCACTGTACTCAATCTATTACAGCATTTCAACAAAGCCTGTGAATATCACACACTTAGGAACAGTTGCTCTATCTTTTTGATAACTCTATTACTTGAGTTCAGAGAAGGTTTATGGACTAGAAAGCCTCAGATATGGTCATGAATGTTTGATGCCTTCATATACACTGCTACTGCTGTAACATCACTCCCTGCTGGAATTACTACATACAGACAGCCTGTGGTCATTACAGGCCAATGGGAGCAGTCTGAGTATTAAAATTACGTACCTCCTACACTGCTGGATTATTTTTCACACTGGAGTTGGTACTAACTCATTCAGCATGTTTCTCAGAGGAAAAGGTATGGTCTTTGAAATAGCTAGTAGTTTCTTTTGCAATCAGTGTTTGTACAATGCCTAAACTCAAGCCTGTTAATGTGAGGTACCTTCAGCTTTTTTATAATCTATTTAGAAAGAATGAGAAATGGACACATTCCAAAAATACACAGGATTACGGTCATAGGGCGAGAAATTTGATATATATGCCTTTATCATACTGAAGAAGGGAATTCAGCAGTCCAGTGGGTTATACTTGTTACAGTGCTTCTGTAATGCTCAAGTGCAAGTCTATATACAACTAATCCTCGCTACTGAAGCACTGAGGAATGCTTTGCCCCTCAACCTCTCTCACACAGTGGGGAAATACCCCACACAACTGTCAACTACTGTTTGCCTCCCTTTTCCTTCCTCCTACCAAATTTCACTCCCTCATTCACATTTCCAAGCCCTACTCCTTCCACTTCCACAGATGAACAAGCCAGGAGACAGAGAGGCAAATTCCCAAATTGTAACTTCCAAACCAATATGCTCTGAGAACAACACAGGAATGAAAAGAAACAGCTATCCAAATTCTAGTTGCAATGAGGAACAGAAAAAAACAGTGCTCCCAGAGGAATTAAATTCAGGGCCCTTTTACACCACCTTTATCTCCCTCTCTGCATCAGCCAGTCACACACTGCTTGTGCATCCTGCAGAGCGGTCACTCTCAGCCCTAACAAGGGCCAACAGGGCCCAGCCCAATTATAACCAAGCAACCCACAGGATATTTTTTTATGCAACATTACCTTTAAAATGCTTCAGTCACTTTTTTGCCACAGCAACAGCAGTAGAGGCTTTTCCTTCCTGCCCTCCTTACCCCCCCCCCCCCATTTCATCTACATTT
>NDXB01005451.1:97653-181859 GCA_002631895.1 Agapornis roseicollis
TTTTTTTTTTTTTTTGTTTCTCTTAATGCCAGTCTATAAAATGTAGCTGGAGCAATGAGTTTCATCTGGCCAAGACTTGCTAATCCATTATTCTGTGTATGTAAATGGAGCCCTTCTGCTAAATGTACAATTGTCATCTTTTCACACCAGCCTATAGGTTCTGTATTCTGCCATGCTGTTAATTTTGCTGTGACACCTAATTAATTAAACTAAATATTGTATCCCTCTGCTGTTATTTTTTTTAGGGCTCAGATTCTAGTTGAAATCAGGGCTAAAATGCCTAGATTCTGTTTTCAGCTTCATTGTTTAGGCTTTTTGAATTCAGGAGGGCTATTTTTTCTGTATGTCTCTTTTCCCCCCTCATCTGTCCAGTTGCTGAATATAGCGGATGCTTGAGAGAAGGGAAGCTTCCCCTGCCCTGTATAGAACTTTATGTATTAGCTGTTTGAGCATTCTTAATACGTTTTCTGTGGAGACCTTGCTACAGCTTGAAAGTAAGAAGGCTCAAATAATTAAAATAAGGCATTACAACACTAGTGAGACTTGAGGTTTTGTGGTAGAAAGCTAGTATGAGACTTGGCTATGCTCATGAGGTCTCCTAATCACTTTTCCAGATTCTGGGGTGGGGTGAAATGGTATATTCATATTCAGGCACTCACTCAAGCTTTACATTTGTCTTTCAATAAAGGCTGAATTTCAGAGCCTTCCACAACATGCAATTACAGAAAAACAGAACTGAGAGGAATCTCTTGAGGTTGTATGTTCAAAGGCAGTATCAGTAAGACTTAACACTCCTCACATGTTTTTCTAATCTCTCTTTAAAAATCTCCAGTGGATAAAGATCCAACAGATTAAGTATTACTCCCTGGATATTGTATTCTGCTTTTTCATTAGGAAATGATTCCTGAAGTTTTTATCCTTGCAAGTTTTAGCTTCTTCTCTAATTAATATTTCACTGTTGGCTTCTCGGTGTTTGGCAAAAAAGGGGCTGAAATGGTTGTCTCTGCCTCATGACTTCTCTAATAACTAGGAGAGTGACTCATGCACAGATTTGTGTGGTTTGTTAGTCATATTCTTCTGCAGTAAACTAGAGCTTTAATAGTAATGATGCCTAAAGTTGAAAATGTAGCTTTTTAAGCTCTTCCATAAAGAAGGGACTAGCCCTTATGATGCCTATAGTTGATGGATTGCTTTGTGAGGTGTGATGAATGTGTGCTGGACTACTGGTCTCCAACACAGTTGCCTTCTTGGCTTACTTTGATGGCTTCCTAAACAAGCTATGCATCTGTTTGCATGCATGAGTCATCTTGCTCTCTTCAGTAGTTCTTACACTACACTAGTGTTCTGTGGCAGAGGAAGAGCTGCTCTTCCACTTAGTGTGAGCAGTTCATTATTTGCCCCTGCTTTCCTTTCTTCCCTGATGGCTTTTCTGGTTGTAGTTTTTCTCTAGCCCATTACTGCCTAAGAAGACCCCATGACTTAATCACACAGTTTTTTTCCTCTGTGGACTTTAACAAGTCTTCATCATGTTTTTGTTGCTTCCTCTTAGATAACAAAGTGCAAGTTCCTAGTTGTTGTAATTATTAGTATATTCCTGAAGAAAATTGCAGCAGTCTACATTAAAGGGCTCTCTGCAGAAATTTACACAGTAGGTATCCAATTTCTCTTTAAATAAAAGGCACTTGGAACAGTCAGGAGCACAAAATGAGAGAAGGGAGAGGGAACAAACAGGATTTTGAGGAACAGCAGGATGATTTGCAGTGGTCAGGAATATAGTCATGTTGAATTATTTGGGTAATTAATCTTCACCAACAAATTGGAGCAAATTGTGGTACAGTGCCAAGGTTGTATAGCATGCTGGAGGGGGAGCTGGAGTCCTTTTCTTAGTCTGGGTGTTACCCAGTTTAGAATAATACTAGTCTTGGGTTTGACTGTGCTGCCAGCAGGTTAAGGAAAGGTGATTTATGATGTACTCCCATTACTACTGCCATTTTATGTGGCTGTATCAGGTAGAACAAACATCTCCTGTTCTGCTAGCCTTCTGTTCGTAAGGGTGTTTAGAGTAGCTTCAAAAGATAATGGTGATGACTGGTTAGACCCTGACCTCTTTCTGATCCCTGATAGACAAAAAGCTTCATTATGTAATAGATACACTTCTGAATTTTGAGAGGGAAGGATTTAATAGGCAACTTGTAGAACTGCCTGTTCCTGTGCATGCTTGTTATCTATCCATCTAATGCATTTATAGTGTACTAGTATTAGGGTACTGTAATATCAAGCCCTTGTTTCACAGGGAAGTGCAGTCTGTTGTGTGTTCCCAGCAGAGGGCTGTTACTTACCTGGTTTGCATCACAGTATTATCTGGATGATACCCAACAAAGACAAGAGTGAGGTGTATTAGAGACTATGTAGACAGTCTTAGAGGAAGATACTTGAGCATAAGCTTCTGAGTTACTGATCATGAAGTTTATTACAGACTATACAAGATTCTTGTGTTTAACCATTTGTTATATCTGAATGCTTTTAGTGGGACTGTTTTCACAGCCTCATCAGGGAGATCACTTTCAAGATGAAAGTAGCCTGATGTGGTTTACTGTGAACCAACTTGCTTTCTCATGCTGTAATGCCAGAGCAGTTTCAGTGGTCACATACTGGTCAGTGGCCAGAGATGAGGTGCTGAGAAGCAGAGAAAAATCTTGCAGTGGTCTGTAAAAATGCTACTTGCAAAGGGAGTTAAACCTGCTCTGCAATGATGGTTGCTTTTCTGTTCATAGCCATTATGTTTAAAAAGTTGCTAGGCAGCACAAAGATAAAGCACTTGGCATAATGCTTTTAGCAAATCTATGATTTTATGGTAAACCATATGGAACTGGTTCTAGTCATTGCTTTCTCTACAACTAGGTGTGCTGTAGTAGGAGACTGAGAATCATTGTGGTGAAGGATAAAAGCCAAGGCAATAGTGAACTTTTCTGCTAAGTATGGTTTTATCATGCAACTTTCTTTGCTGGCTCGTTGCAACAGGAACGTATTTATCTCCAACCAGTAATGCAGATAAGGAAAGCAGAAGGCAGCTCTAATGGAGAAAAATTTCTTTACAGGATTCATTTAAACTTAATTATGACAATTTCATTTTGTCAGTGAAATTATTATTACTCACTGTTATGCTATCTGTAAGATAGCAATGTAGATTAGACTTCTTGGTAGATAATAGGTTTAATGAAACAGATTGTCCTGTTGGTAAAGCAAGTGAAGGCAATAACATAACCATTTGGGGTTAATGTTCCACCTGGAGCAGACTCAGCTTCTGTATGATGGCTTCAGGGCACCAGGGTAGCAAAAAGCCAGTAACTATTCTACCAGTGTTTCATCTGCAGATGGGCTGAGCTTTGGGTAGGTATGTAGTCAGATAGAAGCAATTGCATGCAAAGCAGGGAAAGGATGAAAAATACTTCTTAAGCCAGGGTTGCTGAGGATTTTAGAGCTGGTGACATAAAGTACAGAGTTGCCAAGTCTGAGCTCTTTGCTGACTTCAGATTCTTGGTCATCTGGAAGGAACTGTGATATTCTGAAGCTGATTTTCAGTATGAATGATGGTTACATTCAGAACTCCCTTTCTGTACATGTTTCCTAAAGTGCTTGAATAACCTAGAAAAAGATTTCATTGCAGTACTTTAGTTTTTATTCTCTTGCATTTAAACAAACCCTTGTAAATGCAGTCTGTTCTCTTGTCTCACTTTATCAAACTGTATTAACTGAATCAAACTAGAAAAATCAAGGGAAAGTTCAATTTTTCAGACTTCATTAGCAGTTTGAAAGGAAGGGGGGGGGAACTGAGCCAGCAGGTTAGAAGCTAATTAGGAGCAGTGCTAAGGGATTGCTGTTTGACTGAAGCTTATGGGGTAGTTGAAAGCTTTTTATTGGCACTATAAAAGTTTGTGTCCTGGCAAGTCTTCCAAATCCCTGGGTAACTGTGAGCCAGGTTGCTGTCAGCTGGGGGGTTCCTGACTGCAGGGATGCTAAAGCTGCTGAGCCACACTTGTTAAGTCCTGCGTTTCATTTAGTCTTTTAAGAGATTTGGGGGGGGAGGGATTGGTCAGGATTGCACTGCTTCAGTAAAAGTGCTCAGACAATATATTTTAGCCCCAGCTAGAGTGCTGCAGTGTTTGGAACAGTAGAAGATGAAGAGCTCTTAAGAGGTAAAACCATGTACAAGCAGTGCAAATTGGGAAGATTTTTGTATTTGCAACAGATAATAAAAAGAAATGGCTGGCTGTGGAAGAAATGTTCCTGATAGAGTGAAGTCTGAGCTGCAGGGATAGTTACCCCTTCGTCATTTTGTTGATGAACTTCCACCAGCAGATGTAATTTCTCCTAGTTCAGCACTTTCTCTTAACCTAATCTAGTAGTAGGCTTCCTAAACTTGCCATGCTGTGCAAAAGCATGTCCCTGTCTTCTGGGTGCTGTGTGCTTCTGACAGCATTGGCTAAAGTTCATTACAAAAGGACTGAATACCAGCAACTAAGAATCAAGAAACAGGCAAACCTGTTGTGCGTGTCCTTTACAGAAAATGTGTGGGTTGTTGGGTTTGGTTTTTTTAATTATATAGAGAATGTGGATGTTTCTTATGGGGAAAACAGGTCTTTGTGTGATGAGACTTCTGACTGACTGGAGGTTTGGGTCAAGAAGAGACTCTTATAAACCAACTGTTGGAAATCCACTCCACTTTGTTGTCCCTCTTTTGCACGGTTGCTTGTAGATGCACTGCAGCCCTGATAACTTTGCCCAGTGTGCTCTTTCCTCCTGCCACTGCCATGCTCCTGCTGGTGATTCTGCACGTGTTCAGTTAGATTTTAATGCTGCTGTTGCAGATTTCTCCAGAACCAGGTGCAGTTCCCAACTAGAGCATTTGCACTTTTCCAGAGATTCTCTCCAGTATCCACGCTTCCACTCCTAAAATTCCTGTGGCCTCTTTGACCTGTATTTCCTGTGTGGGAGGTACCATAAGCCTGGGGCTGTGAGAGGGTTAATGAACCCAGCAAAGTTAACAAGGGATGGGCAATAAATGGTTCCAGCTGTGTATAATTAACTGTAATCCTGTGAAGTAAATGACTTTTATTGGCAAGCATGTCATAACTTCATTACAAGTCCTATTTACAGCCCTCTCACATGGAATGAGCACTTGTGGAGTCTAGATTTAATGAGTGCTCATTTTCACCTTGTTCCAATTATTTCCCACCCACCCCTCCCTCTGTGTGGGGACTGTGGAGATGAAATACAATGGGAGTGTAATTAAGGCTGGCACGGATTCTTTTAGGAAATGTTTTTCTATTCCAGAACAATCATTTCTATTGCTTACTACTAATGATACTTTAATGCTTAAAATATATAATTTTCTTTGGACCCTAAAGCATTATTTAAATAACAGTTATTAAAGGAGGACTCTGTGGGAAAGATTTCCCAAGGCCTGAACCCCTAATAGCTGGGCACCTGAGCTGCTGTGGCTAATGAGCCATGGTGACCTGACCACAGCAGTGTACACAAAGGGAAATTAGTATCACTTAAAAAGGAAATTTGCAGTTTACCTTAATTACACCTGTGAGCTGTGACAACCAGTGGAAGCCCCTGCACTAGCCAAAGAAAGGGCCTTTTCTTCTTGCACAGGGAATTGCTCTCTCCAGCCCTGTGCTGCCTCTTGCCATCCTACTGTTGGCTCACGGAGATGTGCAGTAAAAATGAGTTGTGAATTGGGAAGTTCTTGAAGCTCGTGTGCTTGTACATGTACCAGGGAGAGGTACTTCGAGGAAAGCAGCTACCACAGCAGGAAGGCCAGATTAAATTTTTCTTCTAATCAAGGGTTGCACAAGACTGGAGATGTGTTTGAAGAAGAGGTGGTCAGACATGGGCTCCATTGTAGACATTGAAGTCCCTAGCTTCTGAAAGCAGGTTTGCAGTAAGCTGCATCAGTCTGGGACATGACTCAAGCACTTTCTTAACTTGCCAGTTTACTGTTCACTTTAATTTTAGAACAAATGGGGCTTCTTGCCAGGCTGTTTGTAAAATTGTGTTCTCTAGGCCAGATCCTGATTTTTTTTGTCTAGACAGTTTCCCATGTACACAAAGTTTAAGGAGATTTTTTTCCAGCACCAGTTATCTTGTCATAGTTATTGCCTGACACAAATCAGATTTAATAGCCCTGGATAATGCCATATGTGCCCTCAGTACAGCTCAGTGAAAGTTTGTGATCAGGTTTTCTGTAGACTCTACCCACTGCAGGCATTACCCTACAACTCTAGAGGCTCATTACAGGTTTCAGAGAGGAGACAAAATGCTGCCTGTTGTAGTAGCCAGGCAGTCTTTGGTAAGAAAGGGGATGTACTTGCCTGACAAATATGCTAGCAGTTAATATCCCTTGGGATCTGCTCAAGGGTTCAGGATGAAGTAAGCGTTATGGGAGATTAATTACAGGGCACTGTGGAAGTGACATGGTTAGAACCACATGATAAATACAGTGCATCTCATGGAACAGTGTGACAGTGGTGCAGTTGTTCTCACCAAACACACGTGTTACAATTGCTATTAAGAAAATGAATTGGAAAATTAAGATCAAGGACTAGTTCCTTTATGGGTATAAATCAGCTGAGCAATTGCAACTGATGGCTAAGAATTTGAACCAGGTATTTATGAATGTCCCTTTATAAACAGAAGGAAAGCTGATAAAACTACTGGCACAGTTTGGTTTTGACCTAGGTGTGAGTGTAGACGAGCTGCTGGTGAGATAGCGGTGGCACTGCTCTTCTGCTTGGGAAGCACTGACTGCATGTCAAAGAAAACCACCTTCATGCCATGCAGCCACTTACTCATTTTCTTCCACTTAAAGGGACAGTGGTGAGGCCAATTATTTTTTCTATGAAAAGCCTAATTAGGCAAGCTGTGTCTGTAGGTGCTGACAGCAGTTGTAGCTGACCAATGAAGACTAACAAAGTGTAGTAAAAGAGGGCACCTGCTCTAGCAGAAAGGGTACCCTAGCTTGATTGCTCAGCTCTTGCCTCACCTTAATACTCACCAGCCTACGGACTATTAGCTGTTTATGTGACTTTTAAACTAATAAAAGGCTGCTGTATCAAAGCAAAAAGATCAGATAGGTCATGTTTAGATTTTAACAGCTTATCTGGAAAAGCAGTAGCTCTGTAAAGTCCTTAAGAATGGGAGAGCTGTCCTAAAACACTGTCAGTGTTGGTTATCATCTGTATTAGTGATGCACCAATACTTCTAATGAGGTACTTCAGAGCCAAGTGACACCCCTCCCTGTGGTATACATCTTCTAATCCAAATAGCCAAGGTAACTGCTTACCCTATCTTGGCAGCCTGTGCTTTGGCTGTACAGTAGGGAGATAGCACTTGCCCAGCTGTGACAGCATAGGCAGCTGCCACTGTATTTATCTGTCTTTGTGTAGTGGTTTCTGCCATCTGTAGAGCTCTGTGCTGACTGTGGCTCTCCTTGTGCTAACTTTTGCACTAGTGAAACCACCTTGTGGTTGTCCTTGCCACAGTGCCATCAAAGCAGTGTGTGTGTAGCACAAGTGGCTTGCCTGGGGTTATACAAAAAGTGGATTTTTCCTAGTGTTTTTTTGTGGAGGAGGCTTTGGCTTCTCCCATTTATTTCTGTATGTGAATCAGTGTCCTAAGCTGAATTATGTGGAGCTCCTGTCCCATTCTGAACAGAATTATCAAGGTAGCCTTTAACACAGCAAAAATAATCATAGAATAGTCAGGGTTGGAAAGGACCTTAACATCATCCAGTTCCAACCCCCCTGCCATAAGCAGGGACACCTCACACTAAACCAGGGCACCCAAGGCTTCATCCAACCTGGCCTTGAACACTGCCAGGGATGGAGCATTCACAACCTCCCTGGGCAACCCATTCCAGTGCCTTAGCACCCTCACAGCAAAGAATTTCTTCCTTAGATCCAATCTAAACCTCTCCTGTTTCAGTTTGAACCCGTTACCCCTTGTCCTGTCACTGCAGTACCTAATGGAGAGTCCTTCCCCAGCATCCCTATAGGCCCCCTTCAGATAATTCATAACGACAAGTAGAAAATGTGCTTTCTGAGAAGTTCAGGCTGAAATCTGACTTTTTGGTAGAGGTTGGCTTCAAACTCAGCACAGGACAGCACCTAGAGAATGCAGTTTCCATTGTGGGTCAAGACAGTGGGTCCTAGGAAGTCTTGATGTGACAGAGTATACATACTGCTATGCTCTACCATTGAGGAATATTTTCCCATTCTTGCCTCCAGAAGACTGTACAGTAAGTACCAAATCTTATTTTGTAATTAAGATACCTTCCTGCTTCATGAACAACATTGATGATTGTGTGAGACAGTAATTGAAGATAGCAGTGATTAATTCTGGTGATAAAAGTTGTCCTTGGTACAATTGATTTCACTGCCAGAAATGTACAAACTTTTCAATGGCAATACCTTCACGTAATTATTGCTGTTAGTTTAAGCTTGTTGGAGGAGGAAGGAAATGGAAAATAAATCAATTAGTTTGTATTTGTCACTAATCTGTTATGATCACTTTAACACAGAGGAGTTATGACTCAAGGCATGGCTATTTTAACTCATGAGCTATTGGAAAAGCTTACAGAAAGTGTAAGGGCTGAAGCAACTGGAGATTGGGAGAGATGATTATAGCTATTGAGCTATTGGGAGCTTTTATTTCTAGTGCCTCTCTGTTCTTAAATCAGCCATAAATGAGGGTGGTGCCAGCAGCCTGGTCATTTGAGTTCCTTGTTTGCTCCTAACTGAGCTTCAGCAGTTATTCTGCTCTTACGCTGATTCATGCACTTGCTTTAGGCCTGCTGAGGAGGGGGGAGTTTTGGAAAACGCTTAAACTCAGCCCTGATTTTTATTATTCAGACAGTGAAAGTTAAATAGTTGATATTATTGTATGCTGGTTTCTGACGGCTTAGAAATGGGCTCTTACTGCAGAAGTTAAACTTATTTGGAGAGTTCAAATTAATTACGTTTGAGTAGAATGACTCAGTGAAAATTAAAGGAAATCACTCTTGCTGCTTGTATCCTTGGAGCATCTCATGCATTGTTCTGTCCTGGTATCATGTGGTTAGAGACCAAGGTAGCACAGAGTGCTTTTGCTTGCTCTTAAGCTCGATGGGACATGCTGATCAAAGCTTTCTCCCATGAATTTTCCTTGCAGCTTTCCAAAGTTACTCACTGAAGTTAGTTAACTTGTGTCTGCATCTTCACTTGAGCCGTTACTGTTGTTACAGAGGGTGTAAGTGTTCAGATAACATTCAAAGTCTATCATATTACACTCGGGCTAATCAGAAAGAAATGTAAGAGCCCCTCCATGGGATTCCCCTGTTTGATGTCACCAACTTTTCTTGGCTTTTTCTTCGTTCAACAGTTAACTGATTTGGCCATATGAAAACTCATCTCACCTGTGGCTGTTTCTGGGGTACTGATGATTTAGTGGCATAAACTATGCATTTCTGCTGTGTTTTCCTTTCTAGATTAATTTATGGCTTGGAAGGTGATGAAAGGTTGCCTGAGGGAGGTAAGAGTAATTCCCAAGGGTGGAGCAGACCCATTTCATACAAAACATCAGGAGTAAATCTGACTATTCTTCCCAAATTGGTGTTTTCCTTCACCTACCTTGGGAATTGTAAGGAAATGCGTCTAAACTTACGTGCTGCTTGGATGTTGGCAAATACAGAGAAAATGAGCAGTTCATTTTGCTCTAAAATTTCTATAGTAACAGAGCCATTACATAGAAACTCCTTTCCCTGCACCCACCCTCCCTACTCAGTAAGAGTGGGGGAAGTCTGGTCGGTCTGAGTCTAATTGGGGAAATAAATGGTAGCAGCCAAAGCTCTAGCAGTGCGTGAACTCCAGATTGCAGCAGGCAGCAGTTGTGTGTTGCTGGGGCAGGTCTTAAGCTGATAAATCGTGGATGAATATTCTGTGGGCTGGCTTTTTAAAGAGGTGTCAGGAGCAGGAAGCACACGGGTAGGAAAAGGAGTTTTTCTCTGATGGCTGCTGGAGGAAGTATTTGTTAAGAGCTGTAATCAGTGCTGCGGAGACCGGTGCACAGGGGTGTGTGTGTAAGGTTGATGGTGTGTTGTGGCATAAGATGGAGTGCAGCTGACAGAAACCTGAAAACTTACCTGTTTTTCCCTTGGGTGGTGAGGAACAAACTGTATCTCTGAACTTTGCACCTATGAAGTAAAACCCAGTTTTCCAGAAACCAGAGAACAGTTTTCCCATTGTTGCATTCCCTGCACAAAACTTCCAGACATATAGAGGCATTGAGCTGGGGCTTAGGAGGAGCAGTGGTCTAGATGGCTTTTTGAACTGGTGAGTGTCTGATCCACTGGCACAGGCTCTAGATATGTGAACATTAATGCCTGTTTTATACCAGAGTACAATTGTTTGTGCTGCTAGTGAAGTTCCTATGAGGTAACCCCCAAAATACCAGAGAGCAGAAGTTAGCTGTGATCCGTGAGATGGCTGAATATATATGAGTGCCATATATATCTGAACTATCTTGCATCAGCCCTTATTTGCAGATATTAAAAAGACTACTGGCTGTGTCCACAGGGAAGAATTTCACATTATTCATCTAACTTTGAGCTAAATGTGTTACTGGTATTATTACGTACTTAAGACACTGTGGTTTAGTACATGTACCTGAGGCTACTGTTGTATTTTTTCCTGAGTGAGTTTTGTTAGTAATCCTTTTAACTACAAGAACATTAAACTGAATCCAATTATTTACTGAGTTGGTGAAATGAGCCCTCTATCCACTCGGTAGTAAAAGAGCCTATAAGGGGTTCAGGTTGTTATTGGCCCTGTCAGAATTTCTTTCCAGAATGCAAATTATGCTGGTTTTACACACAGATTCTGTGGCTAATCAATGCTCTGTGGGCAATGAGCCAATGCTAAGGCCAAACTGAGCAATGGGGAAAGCAAAGAACATATGAACTTGATGCTTGGAAGCTCCACTGTCAGTGTAAATATTTAGGTGCAAATATGTCAGGCCTTTACAGCATTAATGTCTGGGCAGTCCTGAAATGCATTGGTAAGGACACAGTGACTGCAATAAAGTCCTTCACTACTGAAATGAGATGTGGCATCAGGGAACTTGCAAGTATTTGGGGATGCTGAAGGTGGTTTTGAGTACTGAAAAGTGATGTTCTGTAAATTACTGGATACTGTTTATACTCCAGGTGACCCAGGCAAGGTTTGGGATGTCATTTTACAGCAAGTCCAAACTGGGAACATCAGCCAGGCCTCTGAGTGTTAGAAAAATTGAAGATCAGCTGCTATTCTAAAGGAAACTGCGGGGGAATGGGGAGACCAGGATGATGCAGGTGGTCTCTGTGGCTGCAGGGTATCCTGCATGGCCTTTACTGGCTGGGCTATCCCAAATTCTGAAAGCTTCGAGACAAAGCTTTATGAACTTATATTAATAAATCGTTATCATAATGCCAGAGTATGTCAGCCTGCGCTGTGGGGTATCTGCTGTTCTGTTAGTGTCCAGATTAGAAAAAAAACAACCACCCAACCGATTTCTAATGTTATAGAAACATTATACGTATAATTAAATTATCATTATGTATATGATTAAATGATGGTTACTGCTTTGTAGAATATTCATCATCAGAGTTATTCTTTTCAATAACAAACCAATGCCAGAACATACTGATGTATTTCTGGAGGTGTGTTATACCACCATATATGTGGTCACCCCAAGTCTTTTGGTTGTATGCAGCCCTTGTGTGTTGTTTGCTGAACCTGCAGTGACTGTGTGACTGTGCTTCCTATAATGGGAAGTTTGTAGTATGATCATGTGCAGAACTTGAAAATGCACCTGATAGGCTTAATGAATGCATCCCAGTTAGAAAGAATGAGTCCTGCTCTCAGGGATTGATTTGGACCACAGGATAGGAGTGTAGCTCCTAAGGCAGCTTCCCTTAGCCCTGAAAACAGTTTTCCTAGCAATGAAGATGAATCCCTTTTTATTGTATTGATGAAATAACATGATCATAAAGCGTAAGAGAACAAGGAGAAGTTGATGAAGTATGTCTTTGATTAATTGCTGTATTAGGTTGCAGGTTGCTGACTGAGGAAATTTTTGATTCCTCATTTTTCAGTCTTTAAAACTTTAATGCCCAAGGGAAAGGCAAAGAAAAACCAGGTAGTGAAACGCTGTGCATAGTTCTGTGCCTGCGAGCCACCTATCAAAGCAGCCTAAAGGGCAGCTGGTAACTTGCTGGGAGTTCAATGAGGTGGAAGGACAGAAGGATGATGCAGTGGCTGAAGTGATAAAACAGGGTTACAGACCTACCTGCAATTCCTGCCTTCCCCTTGAGTGTCTGTAGCTGCAACTCAATTGTTACGTGTTTGGAGGATTTAGGGACTGAACTTTTCAGCTTTTTGGGGTTATGATAGAGCAAGTGGTACCAGGATAAGAGATGTTACTGCTGTGTGGTGAAAGTGGCATTGTTTTGTTAGAAATGATGGGAAAAAATAAGACCTGTTCTTCATCTTGGTCATCCACTGAAATTCTCTTTGCTCTGTGAAAGGCTGAGCAGTTAGTAAGATATTTGCAATCTACAGATGGTGAAATTGAAGAATAGGAAAATAAAGATCTATAAGCCCAGCTCCACTGTTTTCCAAAGAGCTCCTTCACTTCTGACCCCAACAGGGGCTGTAACACCTCAGAATCTCTGAGTTCACATCTCTGAGTGCCACTTCCGAGAACATTAGTGGAAGTGACTGACTTGATTTGTCAGAGAATTTAGACAGGTCTAAATCTTGACTCTCCCAATTAGCTTAGTTAATGACTAACAAAGCTTCCCCTAATTAGACTGGCTTGTTGTTCAGCTAGGATATGGTATGTACATTCTCAGAGGAGTAAGGAATGGGTCCCCAGGAGAGACAGGTCTTTAGTAAAGACTCCTGTAGCTGTTCCAAATGATGCCTCATGGAGCTGTAAACTTCAAGTCTCAAATGAGGAAAGAAAACAATCTGCTAAGTGCTGTCATATTAGAACCAGCTCAACTATTGAAGATCTTCCCCAGAGAGACTAGTAATTAACGCACATTTTTTCCCTTTGCTTGCCAATCATGCAGTTCCAAAGTGGGTCACCACCTATCTTGCTGAACAAATCTCCCTGTTCTATAAGCAATGCAGTTTATCTTGGGGGAAGGAGGGGAGGGCACACCTAGGAAATCAGAAGCCAGGAATAGACTGAGGTGCTAAAAAAGTGACTGCCTTAGTTTAGCGGACCTCCAGAGAGCTCTGCATACCCTCAACGAAGCCCCAGTCTCCTGAAGCAGGCAAATCATACATACCATGAAGTTAAGCTTTTTTGCAAGTTATACTGCTCCCCTGAGCTTGATTCATAACCTGCCTCTGGCCCCTAGAAAAAGGAAGGAAATGCAACTCTAGTAAAAACTTGCTACTATAGGTGTCTTGTTGTGTGGTGTTAAAAAGAATACAGGTAATAACTGCATCCCAGCTAACCAAAGGGAGAGCTGCTGAAGCTTGCGCTACAGATGTGGTCTGGCTTCTCTGGGAAGGCAACTGGGAAAGGTAGCACTTGCAATTACTGAAGTGGAGAGGGTTGTGACACCAGTACACAGGGCTTGGTTCCATACTGCCTTAGAAAAGCTAGATGCAGAATAGAATGAGGGAGGGCAAATGAGCTCCCAGCCATGAGAAGTAGTGATTGCCCTCACCCTGCACAGCACTGGGAAGTGGTACTGTGAGGTACAGGTGATGCTTTCTAGTATATGTTGTCTGTCTAAACTGTTCCCAAAGATGCTTTGGCCGTGTGAAAAGTTGACTTTCCTGCAGCTGGCTAATGCTGTAATGAGCTGCCTGTCTCCTGACATCAAGAGTCTTGGGAAACAAGGAGCCTGAGAGCACAACCTCTGCCAGGGCTCACTTCTGGCAGCTTGAGATGCAGCAAGCTGACAGCAGCCTTGCTTGTCCTCTGCAGGATGGCAGCCTGCAGTACCATCTGCCGGCTGACACCACCTCTGCTCTCATGCAAGGAAATGTTCCTAAATTACCTTCAAACCACAGGAGAGAGCAAGCTCTGTAGCTATGGAAAAAGATGCATTTTGACACACTGCTTTTATTGGACTGTTGGATGGAATTCTATTTAACAGACCTTAGATGGGTGCAAGCTACCAGGCACTACATGCTTTTGAGAAAGAAAGTTGGTACTATGCAAATCCAGCAACCTCATGCAATAACTTAAATGGCCCATCATGTTTAACTGACTCTTTACTGTAATTTGTAAGGCACTTAATGGATTTCTTTAATTATTTAATTGTTAATTATGGTTTACTGAGATGATAAAACAAGTGAGGGGTAGAGTGCTCAGTTGGCACACTTACGCAGTAAAGCAGTCCTAAAAGGGGTCTACATTCTCTGAGAATTCAGCAGTGTATCAGTCATGTGTGCATACTTAGATTTTCCCATTCCCCTTTACTTGTCCTGAGAAGTGGTTCTGTCTTTGGAGCTTTCCAGTAGATTTTTACTTCCAAAATGGTTTAGTCTGTCATCAGCTTGGACATCAGTTACTTTACATGTGCTCACAAATTTCCTTTGCACCCAGGATGGTTGAAAACTGTATTAAAACGTTGGAACGTGACTGTTGTGGAATTAGGCATGCTAACCTTGCACTGGGAAGGAGGATGAGGGGAAGCAGAATAAATCTCTTAAATTCTCATTGAAATTAACCAATGGGAATGTTAAAGATCTGGGCTTCGTTGTAAAAAGACAACAGATTCCACTATAATGCCTTATCAAATGCAGAGGATAACGAAAGTCAACTGACTTGTCCACACATTACAGCTCTTTCACGATCTTCACCTTTATAAAATAGATTACTATTACTACTGCTATTATAGCAGTGCACATGTGTAAAATGCTTAAGGATTCAGAGTAATTTAACTCAACAGAATGGAAGAGACTTTGTTTCCTTTGCCTATAAGGAATCCTTACTTACCATTTACTGTTTGTTTGTGAAATAGCTGCACTTATGTCAAGAGTGGAAATGAAACAAGTGTAATTCTTAATGCAAAATGTCCATATCATGTACATTAAGCCACAAAACAAGGACTTGTGAATTCCCCTTGTGCATCAGAGTACCTGGAGCTTTTTACATAATGTAATTCCATGTTTAGCTACATAAAAGAACTGGTGGTTTGATTTTTAGATGATAATACATTGCTGCTGTATTCAAATTGCCAGTACTATCTGTGAGAGTGTTTCTGCAGCACATTTTTTTTAGAGATTTTATCATTATTCTTCATTTAAAATGTCAGCTTTGTTCTGACAAATCCAGTGTGCTTGGTTTGAATAGCTTTACATGTGTCAGCCTGGAGTTGTCAAATAGTGATGAAGACTGCATCTTTTGTTTCCTGTGAGAGCAAGCATAAAAGATTTCTCTGTAGAATGACTGGATTGAACTGGTACTGCAAATCTCAGGTTGTTCCTGTACCTCAGCAATGCTCCAAAGTAAAGTCTAGGGAAGACTATTTTACTGCAATCCAGAACTCTGGGATTCAACTGTCAGTAAGCTTTTAGGCAAATAGTGTTCTTCCTTTGTCAAATGCAGCTCGCTTGATAGTGCTTTTCTTTGACTATCTGTCTACCTGACTGGGCAAGCAGATGTGCATACTTAAAAGGGGAGAAAAATGTTGACTGCTCTGTTTCAGTCTGGTTTGTGTTCCAGGAGCATGGAACAGTGTTCTGCAGGTACAGGAGAAAGAAATAGGTACGAACCAAATCCTGGTAGAGAGTTCTGGGTGATGGGGTTAAGGAGTTTCTTCTGGTTCTAGTTCCTCCGCTTCTGCAAATTGAGCACTCGGGGAGTAGTGATGGTGTCAAGAAGGAATTCCCCTACTGCAAATAACTGCACAGTGGCTTTAGCTTGATGGAAGCTTAGGCTCTTCTCAAACATCAGTTAGTAGCCATGGATGGAGTCAGTGTAATGTCTTGGTGGGCTACTGAGTTGATGTAGCTTGGCAAAATCCTGTGTTGTTGAATTCTTAGTTCAATTCACCCCTAGGCAATAATGCTTCCAAGTGAAGAACTTCGACAAGAGCAAAGTATGGGAAGTTGGAATTGGGCATCTGTCACAAGACTAAGGAGGAAATATCAGTCAACACTGGCTTTTTGGAATGAACGTGACATTAGCTGTTGTCTGCACAAGTGTTCTGTTTCTTTGCAGAGGTAAGGGTATGCTCTTCAGTCACAAGAAGTTTCCGATCTTCCATTTCAGTGTAGTCCTGTGGAAACCCTTTTTGAATGTAAAAGGCAAATGAAGTGTTTCTGGTGAGAGCTATGAATAATATCGGTGTGGGATGCCTACTCTGAAATCTGTCTGTTAAACACTTCAGTGTACACATGCAAATATACAATACCCCGTGAAAAAGTTGTGGTAGCTTCCAAACTTGTCTCAAACGTAAAGTCTCTTCCCTTGTTTTCCCCACTGAATTACATTTACAAGGGAGAAGCTGATGGAGACACTAAGAGCTTCCAAAGAAAACCAAATCCAAATAAAAAGCAGTTGAAACATCAGTGCAGTTTCCTCAATTTCTCTTGCCTGTTCTTGTTGCTGGTTCTCAAGAGACAACTGCACATTCTCATCAGTACTAATAAAAACCTCATACTTGTCTGGGCTGTTATGTGTAAACTAATGTGTAATCCCTTAGGTTAGAGTGAAAAGCCAAGTCAGATATTACAGGAGACCCTTTAATTTTGCAAGGCTTCAGAAATAAGCACAATACAAACATATGAAGCGATTCAATTATATGTAAACAAGTTGTTACTGCAGTCTTCTGCTTAGAAAACACAATTAGATTGCCAGCAAGATTGCTTTTGGATTACTCGGATTAGGTGTTGCATTCAGAGGCTTACGAAGTACCTGGAGTTTTTTTCCCTGCATCTTCAAGTTGCAGAACTCAGTTATACAGGGCTTTCAGGCTTCCATCATGTGCCAAGATGCTTTTGCATGGTCTCAAGTGCATGTATGCTTTGGAACAGCTGTTGCCCTAGTAAAATGTGGTTCCTGGTGATAAGGAAATGGTTAGTTCATCTCTTAACAGAAACTGTGTAATACTGAACTTACTGCAGAACCTCAAAATTAATTGAAAGAATGCCATACACATAAAGAGATACAGAATTAAGCCTGTCCCCTTCTGATAAAGTTCAGAAATCACTGACTCTGCCACAGGGGGAGATGTGTCTCCTTTCTTTGCATGTAGAGTACCTAGGCAGAGAAATCCCAGCCTAAGTGATGAAGCTGAAGTCTTCCTCTCTCCATCAGCATTTACTAGTAAACTGTTCAATAGAATAGAACTGTGGCAATCTCATTGAGGGGGAATGTAGATGTACTGGTCTTTTCCCCATAGACAACTTTGGTTAGCTTAGATTTGCTACAGTTACAGTGGTTTGGGCCCCTGTGGGACTCCTGTTTGCTTCAATTGCAAAGGATCTGGTCAATTCCTGTCCTGCTTCTGTCTCACTGATGGGTTTGCTTCAGGTCTGAATCCAAATTTCCTGCAAGCATCACTGACAAAAATGGTGTTTGCTTTTGTCTCTGCATTCCATCACAAGTCTTGAAGTAGTAAATCTGATGAAGGTATGGTATTCCAATGTAAGCTTTCAAAACAGGAGATCTTTAGGATTACTTTCACCTTCCACTCATTTTTCAGTAACCCAAGGGCTGTAGCTTAGTCCTGCTGACAAGAAATTGCCTGTTCTCCTAAGTCGGAATGGAGTGGTATAGAAGAGAATGATGCCTCTTTTAGCCAGAACAAAAGCAGGTTTTGCATCACTTATCTTCTGTGATCAGAAAGAATGAAGAAAACTTGAGCAGATGCTTGTTCCATCTCTGCAAGTCATGTATGTGTCTGTGCCAGCAGGTCTATTGATATTTCTTCTTTCTGTTTTCAGGACTTAAGACTCAGTCTCATTGGAGTTAAATGAAAAGAACTGTAGAAAAGCCCTGCTCTATTTCTGATGTGATTTAACCAAGTTTAGGCTGAGCTTGTTGCCAGCGAGTGAACAGCTCCAACCAAGAGGAGAGATGGGGTTGTGCCAGCTTTGGGGTTTTTTTCCCTCTCCATATTTTGGTTTCTTCATAGAAGCTTCTTTTTCTGGAGCTGAACAGGGAACCTGAATGAGGAGTTTAGATTCACACAGCAGTGGTGAATGATGGGAGTAATTACATAGGAAAAAACAGCATTTCTGTGCACAGCTGGTGAAGATGAGGGTTAACTTTAGTTCCTCTGTCCTCTTGGCATTGTCTAAAGAAACACTGTGTATTGCACTCAGTGAAGCTAAGAATAGAACTGGGTGGTGTGGGGCTGAGGAATATAGTGAATCAGAATTTTAATGCTATTAAACCCTGTTGCTGATGCTGATTAATTACTATTAGTGATGATGGGAAGGCCGCACTCCCTAAGCCAGTTTAATTATTTTCCAGTTAGTGTTAATCTCAGTTAATGAAAACTCCCAAAGCTGGAGAAGAGATGACACAAGAACTGACTGTTATTCATGAGATATTCTTATGTATAAAACATCAAAGATGTCATTGCAAGTGCCTTTGCTTTGCTTGTATTTTCTTTTTTTTTCAATGATCAAAACACTTTGTTCTCAAGTTCTTGATGAATCTGTGTGTGACAGTTCAGGAAGGAACTAAATAGGTGATCACTTTTCCTAAAGAACTGAAGCACAATGACTTGAGTGCAAGCCCTACATAAGCCCTGGTGTCTGGGTAATTATATGATGCTTTGTTATGTGTATCTGTGCAATACATCTGTCAGGAAAAACAAGTCACTTGAAGTGAGAACAAGTTTTGATCCTGAAACTTATTCACACGCCTAAACCCCACATCAGGGGCAGTTGGAGTGCATAAATACCTGTGATAAGGAGCCTGAATGCCCAGCCAAGTGCCCAGTGAGCTGAGTGGCCAAGTGCTCACATGTCTTGTGAAAAGAGGAAACAAATGCTACCGTTGTGAATTTGTGTCTGTTTCTGCCATCCTCCTAAAGCTGCCATTTCTTATGTGCACTCAATAGAAGCTCAGGCAGAACAATGATTAGGGAAGGAGAACAAGACTTGTTTTTCTCTTTTTACAAAGTACAATAACACCCTGGTCCAAGTCAGGCTATCAGCATAACTGCTACATTTCCAGTTTGCAAAGGGAACATCATTCTGCCTTTTAGTAAAGATGCTGATGACAGCACCGGGCTGATCTTGCATTACCCAGGAGATGTGGGAGAATTTTCCTTTACCAAAAGACTTCTGAGAGAGTCCAGTCTGATCAGCATCGAACACCCCCCCCCTCCCAAGCATACAGATGAGCTTAGCCACTGCCCTGGTACCTTGGTCAGAGTTTATTTCAGTAGATGCTGAATTCACTTGCACACTTCAAATAGAAGACAAGCAGCAGCCTCTGCCTTACCTGTTTTCTCAGAACAGTCTTGGATATTACTGGAGAGGGAGAGAAGCGTCTTCAGGTGTGCTGGTTAATAGATGGCATCACTGCTGTTACTGTCACATCATGAATGTTTAGGCTTGATGGCCCAGTTGGTCACTTCCAGTATAGTGTTTCTCCATTGCTTTGTAAATCACTTCATGCTGGAAGCTAACTGGAGCTGCCACGTTTCATTTTGAACATTTACTTGCTTTATAGGAACCTTTACTAGGTTCTGCTATGATTTTTGTAAGTAGAAGCTGATGTATTTAGTGGAACGCTGTCTCAGTGAGAACAGCTGGTTTGGAGACTTCTCTTTGGAAAAAGAATAGTAATAAATAGGCCTGGTTTTGAGCGCTGCTGCAGATCTGTCACGTGTGCCTCAGCCCAAGTGACAAGTGAGGTTGTCACTACAGTGGGGCTTTGCAAAGTTCAAACCATATTGTATAGCAGATGCTATGATACTATTATTCAGTAAGTCCACACAGGCTCCCCATTGTCATGTCCCTTTTCTGACCGGCTCTCTTTGCAGTGCTACATTATGTCTACATTAATCCTAAAGATGCATTAGCCCCACCTCTGGCTTTACAAATGTTCCTGAAGTTCCCTCTACCCATCTCACCAGCTTCATGTAGTGGATTTGTTCTCCACTGCTTTCTTATTTGATCCAAAGTGATCAGCATGATGTATTTTAGCATTTTCCCTTTAATTCACTAGTTCTGGTCTTTCCAGATTTATTTTCCTATAAATCTGCAGTAGCATCCTAAGAAGGGAATGATGGTTCTCTCCTTCCTATTGTATCTCATTTCCTAGTCAGTCTTGCCTTAAAATTGTTTGGCACTTCACCATATATGAAATACGAGGTAGCAGCTGGAGTCATTATTCCAAATCTGTGGAATTACTGCTAATCTGCTTGGGTGAATGTGCACCCAGGAGTTATCTCCACCTGGTTATTTGCTTACCTTGTGTGATGCTTGATTTTCTGAATTGAGAAGTTGGTGGCTGCTCACTTCATTCTCCACCTGACAACATTGGTTTCCTGTCTCGTCTATTTAGATTCTGTGTTCTGTGGTTCAAGTACTGTGTTTTGCACCATGTACAGTACCATAAGATATTATTCAAGGCCTTTGAATCTCACAGTAATAAATACATTTGGAGGTTTGCTTTGAGTACTTACCCACATATTACTGAGGTGTAACACTGAGCTGAGTCATCCTGACCAGAAGCAGGAATCAAGACTGAAAAATAACTGAATGTTAAGGTTTTGAATAAGAATTCACCTGAGTGTCCCTAGAGGTGTCACAGAGTCTGTGAATGACTCTGAACTGCATCACCCATTCCTAATTGAATCCCTCTGTACCAACACAGCTGAAATTTAACACACCAGCCTCCAGTTGATCTCAGGGATGGTATTATCCTATCCATTTCCTAGCAAATTACCCTTCTTTGCAGGAATGCATTAAACTATCAGATCTTTCTCATTATGGGTTTCTCATAGGGCTTTTAGCTCCAAATGAGCTTTGAGGCCAGCTAAATCTCTGGAGCTGTGGTCTCCTTCACTGCATGAAATGAAAAATGCATCTTCTATCCTGTAATGTGAGAGCAGGTTTGATTTTTCTGAGTTAGGCAGCAATAGGCACAGATTGTTACAGCTGAGATGGAAGGACCCAGCATTGCTAAATCACAGATTGGCTCAGGCTCTGGAGCAGTGCTGCTATGATAAAAAAATATTGACTACAGTATGCTTAATATTCACTTTCTCCTTTTCCTCCACAGAATCACCCATAGGGGAGTTCTCAAGGTATTTCTGGCAGTCTGGAACTCTCACTGAGTAATTATCAAGATGTACACTAACATAAATACCGCTACACCAAAGGAGACATGAATCTTCTCTTGGTATCCTTATGATTCTAGCAATATTTAAAAGGTAAGAAGTCCCAAATTAACCATGGAGGTTAATTTAGGATCTGCTTTTCTATATAAGCTTTATTGCTTAAAACAAAAGCTGGTTCTACATTTGTGTGAACAGATCTGTTGCCATTCTGCAGAAGAAGCAAGGGAAAAAGAGGGGACCTTAACATGTCCCAGTGTTGGCTCAGGCAAATGCACCAGCCCAGAACTGACATTCTTTGCTGGAAATTATGAGCATGAAGGCTACTTATTTTCCAGTGTTTTAAAGACAGAGGAAAAAGGAATGCCCAGTTCCTCTGGGACTGATCCCACATGGGGCTGAACTCCTAACAAGCTGGAAAGATTTAGCACGTTTTCATTATCAGAAGTAGACAGCAGTATTGAAAATCCCTTGCATTTTCAAGACTGATATATCCACCCTGGCCTGATCTGGGAAGCTGAGTAAAGTAAAGTGGTCAAATACACTTCTGAAAGCCACAGAGGTGGGTGAATTGACAGAAGGGGCACCTGGGCTGTTTCTTTCTGTAAAGTACTTCCTGGGTGAAGAGAGGCTGGTGCCAAATTTGATATTTAGGCAGTTAAAATAGTCCTTTGTTTTTTTCCCTGCTGAGTCACTGCTGAAGTTCAGTACTTTGAGGTACATGTATAAACTGAAGGGGGGAAGGTAGATGTAAGTACTTAGCTAACTTGGTGGTAACTAGCTATGAAACATAATTAAAAATAGCTCTAGTTGACGAATTGAGCACCTCTGGGCTCCCAGGCTTTGCCTTGAAAAGCTGTTCCTTTCCTTCCCTGGGCTGTGGTCATTGTGTTTTAAAGACAGTTTTTCTTAATCTAAAAGCAGAAATGAAAGTAAGCACAATGGAGGCTTTTCCCTTCTGGAACCAGCTAAAAAGATTGATGAAATAACAGATAGTCCTTAACAAAATAGCAGGTCTACCTGACAGGAACCACACATCCATTCAAAGGGTACAACAGCAAGACTGATGCATTTTAAACATACTCCCAGCTGGTTTGTCAGTAACAAATTAGACTTGTCACATTCTCCAAACAGTTTTAGTGAGAACATTAACAATGTTAATGATCTATGGGCTCAGCAGGAAGAGGTTGGAATCCAGTTCCAGGAAGGCACAGAGTGGTTTGCAGTGGTTTTATTCTTGAGACTGCAGGCTTTAAAAAACTAGAGAATGCAACAATTGCTCAGTTTGGAAATGTAAAATACTTGGTAGCTCTTACATCCTTGATCATGGCATTATGGCAGCATATGTATAACTTGACTTGCTTGCAGACTCTAACGTACACCAGCTCCTTTCTGAGCAGTCACAGAAGGGCTGGAAAGCTTTGGCACCCAATTCTGCATTCAGAGCTGCTGTGAAAATGTGAGGCTTTGCATATGTCCATGTGTGGATTTAATCTACAGAACTGAGGCTGTGTGTGCGTGCATGTGAAAACAAGGGAGAAGGCAAACTTCTATGGAATTAGTGTTTAGTCTGTCTTGATGCAGGTTTCCGCCAAGTTCTGTTTGAGGAGATACGTTGTGATTTTTTTATATCCAAATATTTATCAAGAAAAGATACTGTGACAATGGATTACTAACATTCTGCGAGTACAGTCAGGTTAACTGTGAGGGAGTGGAATGAAATGGTTTTTGTGTTGGGCTTTCATGACACAGGTAAACAGGAGAAGTTCAGGTTAGATATAAAGAGGTTCTTTACTGTGAGGATGCTGAGGTGCTGCCACAGGTTGCCCAAAGAAGTGGTAAATGCTCTGTCTCTGGCAGTGTTCAAGGCCTTGGACAGTATAATCTAGTGTGCAGTGTCCCTGCCCATGGCAGGGAGTTGGAGCTGGATGACCTTAAGGTCCTTTACAACCCTAACTGTTCTATGATTCCCTGTTCCTCAATTTCCCTGGCTGTCGAAGAGCATTAATAGAACAGAGCTTTCTCCTAAATGGAGTAATGCAACTGAAAAGCTCTGAGATACATGCTCCCAGATCTCTGTTGGGATGCATTTCCCATTCAGGGAATGTTGCTGTTGGACAATTGTAGAACTCATAAAAAACAGTAATCTTCTTTCTTGATGGTGTCTTACTACAAGACAGAGCACAGAGAGGCTCTTTGACCAGTGTTCATGTAAGATCTGCTACAGTGGAAAACTCAGAGACATTGTAGTAACGGTAGTAATAACATTAAAAATCCTCATAGTCATCTTTCAAAGGCTTTCATGCTTCCTAATACAAAATACAGACAGAATTCCTGTATGAGCTTCAGATGCCTAAGCCTGTGCAAAAAAAGACTCCAGTATTTTGTTTTTAACTGTCATTTCTATTACCTTTCTTGTTCAAAGTCTAATTCAAAGTAGAATATTTGATGAGGAAACACGTTTTTTTGTCAAGTATACAAGAGAACACAAGCAAATCTCCCTCTTCAGATGTGGTTATTATGCCAATGACCCAGACCCAAAGCTGGCGGAGAAACCTGGAATGCTGGTTTCAGTTGAAGCTGGTAATTAATTCTGGAAAGCAAATACTGCCATTACTAAAAAGTAGTAAAACTTTACATTACATTAAAGTGTATAATGGGTTTTCTAAGAGGATTCTATTAAGTTTAGTGCATTCTAAATATGCTATTTATAAATGTGTGCCTTGGAAAATGTCAATAGCCTGGTATTTACCTAGCAAATTAGGCAACTACATGAAGAATCGTAGAATCATTTAGGTTGGAAAAGGCCTTTTAAGATCCCCTCTGCTTCCTTTCCTCCAGCTGAACAACACCAGTTCCCTCAGCTCATAGAACTTATGCTCCAGACCCGTTACCAGTTAGCTGTGACCTCCCCAGGGAGCCAGGATTGCTGATAAACCATGGAAAGTGGCTCCAAGAGGCCATTCCCTCTGGATTATGGGGGCTTCAAAGTTCAGAATTCAAATAGTTATATTTAAAAACACATTTAGAAGTTCTTTCTTTAGTGAAAATGGCATCATCTTAATGGGGCCTTTGTGCATAATAGTTCTAATTCCTGAAGCTCTGAAACCGGAAATGATCAACAGAAAATGAGATGCAGACCAAGCAGAAGAGCTTGACGGAGAACTTGGAACTCCTTCAGGGATGTGGGTTAGGGATGTGGATTTGGAACCCCTGGGTATGGTTTGGAGATGAGAGAGGATATGTAGCACTCTGAGATGCGGTGACTGATGACTTCTTGAGTAGCTTCAGCTCACCAGTTTTACTTTGAATAAAGGATTCTGTTGATCAGAGATGGGACAGTTAACTGTTGTGATGATGGTGTGCGTAGTGAGAGTAGGGATGAGAGAAATTGGTGCTGAGACTACAACCGTCATCTCAGACATGTTTATCTGTGCCTCTTTAATAGAACCCCAGGCCCACTAAAGGGAATTCAGGCCATTTGCTGCTTTGGCAGGCTGTGTATTTCCTGTGAAGGGAAAGTAAAGCTGTCTTTGACCAGGTTCAAATGAATTGCAGTAGAAATGAAGCACAGTCAAAACACTAGTTTGCTATGTACCACTCACCCTGCAGCTTATCTTGACTATTTAAACCTGGGGTAAAAGCATGCTTCTTGCTGGGATTTTGCATTAAAGCAGCTATCTTGGGTCAGCTATTTTGACATGAAATATTTCTTCTTTGTCCTGCTCTGAAGGTACTGATTTATCCAGTCACAAATATGCAGTTGACAGCATGCCTTTATCCTGACTGCTTCTGGGGGGGGCTTGTGCTGAACTGTGTTCTGAAAACTGCAGTAGAGGGGAGAGAAAATGAGGATCGTAATACAGATACCAACAGCACTGCAATGTTTTGTTCCTGCATCTCTGAAGCCCTCTGTAGTGCTAAGATAGAAGCTGAATTTCTGTGGGGCACACTTGTTTCATAGTTAGTTTAGGCTGGTTTTTTGGTCTTGTCTCTCATGCTGCTTGTTTTTTAATAGTTGTCAATTCTAATCACCCTACTGCTTGTGAGAAGATGTTAAAGCTCAGCAGAGCATCTCATGGGGCTGTTTGGCCGTATGAGTTTCAGGTGGAATTTGATTGCATCCCTGACGCATGACAAAGCTTAAAGCAAGCTATTTGTCACAGGCTGGGCTGGCTACGTAAGGCAGAGTCCAGTATGTATAAAGCATTGAAGGAAAGTGATGAGGGCTCACCTGCATGTGATATAATAAGGTGTGATATAATGTGAGTTCTCTTTATATGGTTGACAGGAAAGTACCTGAGGATTATGGCTGATGTTGCCTTGTTCTCAGCTATTGGTTATTTTGTGGTTGAGCCACTAAATTGTATCTTTAGTGAGGACCAGAAGCAGGCTTCAATGGGATGCAGATTCCTTCCTGCCCCAAATTGTTGCTGGAAAATGTAGAAAACCCCACAGAAACCTACAAATACATATTTGTATCTGTGATTCTGGCAGGACCACCTCCAACCTGCTTCAGTAGGAAATGAGTATTTGTACCTTTGCCTCCAAAAGCTGTCTTTAGGGTGTCACTGCAGGTTTCACAAGAGATCCAACACAGTTGTTAGCACTTGCTCCATATCTTCCTGAAGCCAGTGGGGTTTGAGTCAAATCCCTTAATTACAACAATGAAGACAGGAAAAAAATAAGGGCAGCGAATTTGTGTGTTGCTGGGGAGAGAAATGGAGGGAGGAGTACAAGGAAGTAGACTGGAACCACCAGGCTCCATTCTTGCATGTGTATCATCCAAGTGGAGTAACTTTCAGCTCCTGCTCAGAGACAATAAAAGCTACAGCTTTACAGTGAGGAAAAAATGGCAAGTGCCATTCCCAGAGGATACAGAATACATCTCTACCTGTGACAAGCAGTGAACAATATGGATAGCATCTGCCTGGGCTTATGTCTTGATTTCAATTTGTTTTTCCATTTACCAAGCTCAGCTGTGGGAGAGGAATATTGAAATGTGCACGAACCACTGGCTACAGATTTCATTACCACCTCTGTGGTACCCCTGCTATGTGGAGAGAAGTTGGAGTGCAAAAACGATCACCTGCAGTCCAGACTGGGAGAAGTCAGGGAGTCACTGATCTGCCTTACAGGCTGGGCTGGTAGGATTACTTCCCAACCATCAAAGTGCTTCAAAATGCATTCCCCTTTCTCACAGCTACAAAGTTGTTGGCCCCTTTTGAATGGTGCTACAGTCCTGGAGGCGTGAAGTGCCAACTTTGTGCAGGGCAAATCCCACTGAGTTTCACTGAGCCCTGGTACTGGTAAAACAGGCACTGCCTTCCTGGAGGCAGGGTGGGACAGGTTCTTCTGCCCCCATTTAGTGCAGAGGTTGCCTAAGGCTGCAGAGCACTGTACCAGTAAAGGATACCACTGCCTCTGTGGAAAACTGCCTCTTCCAGCAATGTTCCTTAGCCCTTCTTGGACTAAAGAGCTGGTTTAACAGTAGATCTATCTGACCTGTGTGCATCATAACAGAAACAGATCAGAAAAACAAATGCTCTGATAATACATCTGAAGAGATGGTTACCTGTAGCAAGAGAGAAGAGGCTGGAATGGCAGATACAGTAACTTCTTCACATGGGATAGCTGCCTGTCCACACTGGGAGAGGACCAGAGGTGCAATGGGGAGCCAAGAATAGTATGCAGTGCACTGTGGGGCTCTTGACCTTCTAGGTACAAATGACTAATGGCCTTCAGACTGGTTACTTGTCTTGGTAAAAGCTGCCAGTTGGGGGAGAGAGCCTTCTGTCTTTTACTGACTGATTTGTGTGTTTGGGGCACAGTCTCAAAAGATGTGTTGCTGCTTCTATTCTGAATTATTGGCATTCATGCACCAAAAATATACATGCCACGTTACAGAGAAACCACAGCAGGTCAACCCAGCGGTGTTCAAACAGATTCTGAAAGGCTTTCAGAGGAATTTCAAAGGGCTTTGGATCCAGTTTTCTGTGAACCGCATCAAAAATGCACTTGGGTCAGTAACGTTTGTGGTTTCTCATAATATTTGTATTGAATTATTGCACATTCTCTGTCACTTTGCTGTCAGTTAAGAGATGGGAGTAGGAGCCTGGGACTGCCCCCATACTGCTCATTCTGCTGTGTGGAGGTTCCGATTCTCAGTGATCAAAAGGCAAAGAAAAAATGCTTATGGTAATAATGTCCTAAAGTTGGTTTGAGCCTCTAACTACAAAATACAGCATGAACAATGTGAATCACTTTTTGCTCACGAGATCATTTGGCTCAAAATAGGAGCTTAATTTCTAGGTTCTATTCTTAAAACTAGCCAGCTTTGTGGGCTGTAGCTATGCTTAGCAATCTGTAAGGCAAGGGGTCTCCAAACAAAGTTCAGTGTTCGGTATATTCATGTCTCCAGCCCCTCTACCTGTGGCTTATTCCAGTGGTGAGAGAGGGTGTAAATCATGAAAGCAACTGGCACATAGAGCCCCATTTGGAGTTTTGGCTTTCCATTCAGATACATTTGCTTATAGTCTACTACTGAAAATAGCCAGCAAGATACTCATGGAGGGAAGCAAGAGGTGCAGCATCACCCCATTCTTTTGTACAGTTCTGAATAATTATGTCCAGAATATCTGTCTGGTAAGCAGCCATACTAAGGACTCTTCCAAAGAACTGCAGAGCAAATGCAATGTAGATACATTCAGAAGAGTTGTAGTTACTTTTACCATCTTGATGGAATTGCACTGGTACAGAGCTCTGAGGTCTACATCCATGTTTCCTTATCTTAGCCAAAAACCTTTGGCTGTGGGATCTCATCAGTATTCCTGCAGTAAGACTCGCTGCCGATGTGGTCTTTGTTCCCTGAGCTTAAAACCCAGCCTGTTTTTTTCCTCACTGCTGACAGCTTTATGGAAGCAGCTGTAAAGTTTTGCCAGTGCTCCCTCTGCTTGCACCAATGAATCTACATTTCCCACTACAGGAAGATTGATAGTGGGTTATTTTTGTATTCTGAGCCAGATTTATGCATTCTGCAGAATCACATGAAGCCAGCCACATCATAAATGCATGTATTGGTGAATGTGCAAGAAGTTACGCCAACAATCCTGAATGTCTCCCTGCATATCGCTAATACTGGAGAAAAGGACTTTGGAAGGCAAATAATGTGGCATTTTTAATTCTTCTTTTCTTATGGGTGGTTGTCTTCACAGAGGGGAAATGTGGCTCTATGCAGAGAGGGGTGAGAAGTAACCTGCAGCTAAATCAGAGGCAATAGTTGCAGTTGTCAGGGGCAATGCTGCCCTTGGGGGCTGTCTCCACTGCAAATCCCCACAGTGCTGCAGCTTTGACAGTGCCTGGAGTCGAGCTGAAAATCTTCCACCAGCACAAAATGGATGAAAAAATAGAGGGAGAATGACAAACCACTTTTTCTTTTCCTGAGCTACTTTCCCAGTGTGATTTCCAAAGGGATCTGTTGACATAAGTGCAGCAGCTGGAGATGAGAGGATTTGAAAACAACCTTCAGAGGGATACAGTTTATACTGGTGCAATAATAATTCTTCAAAGATTCCTGAGAAAATAGTGTTTAAGGTGTTCAGTGATTAAAAACCTGGTGTCCTTGAATCTGAAAGTTAGATGAAAGAACTGCCAGGGTCCTTCATGCAGCTGAAATGATAAACAGAAAGGGAGCAATAATGATCAAGCCTGAGGTGATTACGTTCTCTAATTAGAACACATGTATCATTTAGGCATGTTAATCTTTGTCTAATGTGCTTTGGGTTGACTAACCTAAATCCAGCTTCTTGCAGTTCAGTTTTAGTTCTAGAAAAGAGATGCTTCATCAGTTTAGGGGGAAGTGTGGGAATATTCTAGAACTCTTGTATTTGAAATACGGCTGGTGGTATTTGGCCTCCAAATGTAGGCTAGACAGTAGTGAGGAGTGATGGGAAGAAAGAGTACTTCATGGACACCTCAGAGTTCAATTTTCAGCTACACCACCATTGGAATTACCTTTAGTGGTGTGTGAACTGTAATCACACCTCTTAGTGTATTTTGGTGCCTTGCACTGAACACCACAGTAATGAAGTGTGAGCAAGGATCAGGCCTCAGACTGAACCTAAAAGCAGAAAAACCCCTAAACCAAAGAGAAGTCTTCGGTTAAGAGATGTGTTGAGATGTCATCAGCCTGGCTGATAGAGGAGGCTTTCTCCCGCTTGTAAAGGGCAGATAGCTGAGGAACTCAGAGTTGGGGAGACAAGAGCTTCAGTTCAACTCACCTGCAGACCTCCTGTTTGACTCTGGGGAGAAACAGGCAAACAATACACTGCTCCTTCTGTTTCACCTCCCTGTCTGGAAAATGGGATGCGCAGTTTCCCTCCCACACAGGCATGCTGTGAAGAGAGCGCTGCAAATGACTGATGTGCTCTTGTACTGTGGAGATAAGGACTGGACAAACAGCAAGGGCCCAATTTATCCCTGTACAACCATCTAAGATGCGTCATTTACATCCTCCATCCTGACTCCCAGTTTGTGCATCAGATGATCAGTAGCCCCATGAGGTTCGTTAAATCTAGGGATTGCCTTGGAGTAGATCCAGTCCTCCTATGTCCTTGTTTTCTCTTGAGTACTTTGCGTGTGGCTGCTCCCCCACAGAGGGAGCGTTTGTGAAGGACAGTTGCTTTAGCTGAGAGTAATTCACTGCAAAGCTTCAGTGCCCAGTTACCAAAGAACAGCTGCGGCACAGGAATTGCAAAAGAGCTTCAGCACAGGCAGGAGAGCAAGAGAACATGTCCCATTTCAGACAGGGATGAGCTCTTGGTTGTGCTGCATGCCGCACGTTAGCAGCCTGGGGAGCAGAACTGGGAACAGGCTGCTTTGGAAAGAGATCTCTTGAGGTGCTTCCCACCCTGTGAGAGCCATGTGGCTGCGTCCAGAGGTGTCTTGAAGGACATGTTGGGATCTCTTAGGATATTCAGTCTACTAGCATATGGGTAAGACTTTTCTGTGCATCTCCTTCTACAGCTTATCCCAGGCTTTGAGAGGTATCTCTTGGGGCTGTGACGTGCTGTGGTGTCAAACTGTCACTGTTCCTTTGGCATATGGTCTTTTCTCCCAGCATATGCTTTTTGCGCTCTCCATCTGTAAGGTACAACGTGACTTCCAAATCAGCACAACTGAGACATTCCAGCTGCTTGCATAAGGTTAAGAGAATTCTTCATTCACCTCAAGTATCCCTCAGTAATGAATGCTGTTGATAAGAAAGCTTTTGAAGGCCAGTAGCAAGCAGAACTTTGATGGCCTGTGTTTGGAATCAGTGTGTGGGGAGGGAGAACAAGAGCCAGGCCAAAGAGAGAAGCAGGTGCTTGGGTGGGCATCTGGTAATGCTGACAAGGGGACTTTAGGAGCTTTCTAGGTCTCAGCAGTGTTGGCATGAGCTGAAAGCTCCTAGTTAGAAAGTAGCTGCGCCTCAAGTGTAGATGGAGGCATGTCTGGCCCATAAAGCTGCTTGGCATCTAGCTCTAGCAGAGGAAAGCACAACAGGAAGCGTGAGATTATTATCCTTGTTATGAGAAATGATCTTACTAATAAATGACAGGCATTATATAAATACAGAGAGTTCCTATGCAGTTTATTCTCTTCATGGGCATGTTTGATTCTGTGTCGTGTGGGGTATACGTGCATTCATCTTAGGCAGGAAAATGGCTTTTCTGAAAAGATATTAGAGGTAGTTTTACCCTTGCTGCAGGTGGCATTAAGATGAGAGGCCTTGCCTATGTCCTGTCAACGTGGTTAATGATTATTAGAGGAGCAGGTGATTTCTGTTAAAGGGAAGTGACAGACTGTCCATTAGATCTAGATGCATGCTTATTAAATGGAAAGCCTGGAGCAAGCAGCCTAGCTCATTTGCTTCCAAATTCCAGACCAATCTGTTTGATTTTGCACCTGGAAGGTTCAGAGTGCAGGAAGAGGGAACTATTTACGAAGCAGGGAGGACTGTTGCATTCATGCATATACATTCATTTCCATCCCAGATGGAGATTGCATTTGGAAGGAACCTGGGAGAATACAGGCTGTAAGACATGCCTCTTACTTTAATTTCTTAGCCTGCTTTCCTAGATAGGCTTGAAAGCAGAGAGGCATGACGAAAGGGGTCAGTCTTTAAGTGCAAACCCTTTGCCTCTTCTATCTCTGTGTGTGTCTCTACATAATAGAAAGATGGGCAATTTCCCTTAGACCCATTTATCCCAGTGTTGTGGGTCTGCTGGTGGCCAGCTGCTGCAGTGGGAGATGGAAGCTCTCTCTACAGTGAACAATTACAGAAGAATCTACCCAAAGGAGGCATTTATTTGTAGTCCCCATCAGCCATTGGGTTATGGTCTGAAGCAGCGGAATTTATCTTTCTCTTTAATCCGGTCTAATGTGAGTGGGGATGTTCTCATTACCCAGACAGAAGTTTAATCCTTTCAGGAAATGTCTCCCCAAATCAATGCCTCTGATATCCTTCTTTCCTCTCAGTCAAACTGGTGCACTTTAAAATCAGATCTTTCCTTTCACAGGTCTAAGGTAATAAGCTTACCACTCCATCCACCCCCATTAACCAGGTCTTCACTGGGATAGTGATTCGGGTCTGGTGTCTGCGGATCAAAGAGGGTGCTGAAAAATTGGAAGGGCTCATAAAAGAGCCATATAAATGATTCAGAGTCTGGGAAGCGTCTTTCTAGTGAAAGATGTAGGGACCTTGATCCATTTAGGCTATCAAAGAGGAAATAAAGCAGAGACTCCATCACAATGTGCAAGCACAAATACAGGGAAGATGACTTCTTCTAATGGCTCCAGTAGACAGCAGGAAAACGTACTGTGAAATTTGGCTGGAAGGTCAGGATTCAGCCTTCAGTTGAAGCTGGAGCTAGCACAAGAGTTGGGAAAATCACATATGTTTTGAGGGGAACAAATGAGGAAGCTCCAGAACATGAGCCTAATTGAGGAGGTCTGTGATGCTCTCTGATGAAGAGCATTTATTGTACTCATTGGAGACTAAGCTAAACGATGTTTCCCAATGGGCATTGAATGTTCTACTTGGAGCCTAAGGATTGTGCTGCCATGTTGCAGTGGTGTGGCTGCAGAAAGGAATTAGCTTCAAGCACACATTTCCATGCCAGGAAATCATGCAGTTGGGTTCCTGGTATCCTACTGAATTCCTTTGGGATCTTAGTTTTTCTCATTCAGTTTTTCTACTTGTAAATCTCGGTAGCATCAAGCTGTTGCCCATCAGGAGGCAGTGTGGACATCTTTAGGCTTATAAAGCACTCTGAGGATGTATCTATCAGTGCAAAGAGTGGGCAGTGTGCTACTGCATGCTAATACCTGACTTTCTTTTCGCAGCTCTGCACTCCTGCTGAGTGGCTGTGCTTTGTGAATGACCTGTTTCTGCTCTGGGGACAGCTGGACTGAGAAATCAACTGGGAGTTGGTGAATGGATTTGCTGCCAGCCCTAGTTCAGCAGCCACGAGTGGGCAAAGGCTGCCATCTGCAGTGAAAACCTCTCTACAGCAGTGGAGGGGAGGAACTGGGAGGAGAGGCAGCACAGGGAGATCTGAAACAGAGCAGGGACCAGGTGCAAGAAAGGCAGTAGCTGTGGAGCAGAATTGCACTGACTGGTGTCTCATCCCATTGACTTCTGGGTGAATTCCTGACCCACACTCCAGGTAAACACTTCATGACTGAAGCTGTGGTATCTGCAGAGTGAGGAGCTTTTACTGCTGTCCTTGGTTCCTGGGGGAGTGAACCTGCTTTTATCACCCCTTCTTCCTTTGGGAGCTTAGAACTCTTTCTGTGCTGGGCTCAGGTATCTTGGGGCCTTAGATGAGCTGACTGCAGTTCACTTACAAGAGTCTCCTTGAAAACACAGGCTGTCCCCAGGTCCACCCTCACAGACCGCTGTGATGCTCAACAAGGGAGGGCTGCCATTCAATATAGCTGTGTTTAAAGGCTACAATAACACATTCTTTGCCTTCCTGCTAATTACTTGCTGGCTGTTATTTCTCCATTCTTTTTCTGTGGTGGTTTTTTTCCGTTGTGGTTTTTTTTTTCCTGGGCACATGTTTTCCCCAATTCAGGCAAAATCACTACTTCCATCCTCAGCTGTCCTGATTGCATGAAGAAGAGTCTGATTGCATTATTCATCCGCAGTACTCATGAAAAGCTTCAAAACTCTTGACTAGACCTAAAGCTTTTGATGACATTCTGTCTCAATAGAAAGGCGAAAGCTACTGCGTGAACCGGTGGCATCTGATTGCGTTGCCACCCCACCAGCTGTGGATGGGACAGGCCTGCGTGGTGCCACATGAGCTGTTGCTATTACTGAGCAGTTGAAGGCAGATGCCTTGCTGGGCTTTGTTTTCTCTTTGTCCAGGGCTGCAGGGTAGGGAGCTGGTTTTACATCTTGGTATACACAAGTAGCCTAACTCTGAGGAAATGCTGCCACCTGCGGCCATGAGAGCGCAGTCATCTCAGGTTGGCTACTGGCATCTCATTGGAAACTCGACTTAGCTTCAACCTCTTCTGATTAAAAAGTTCATTAAGCTAGAGAAAAGAGGGTAATCCAGAGAAGTGAAGAGAGCAGCGGAAAGCTCACACTGTACTTCTTCCCTGACAACAACAGCATCTTCAGGTTGATTAACAGCTTTTGGATGTTGCTGTATTTTCTCCTGTAAGAGGAGGGGGTGATAGAAGGCTGTTCTTACCAATGTAGGTCTTTTTAGCTGCACAAACAGATACATACAGAAACCTCAGCACCTCTGTGTGTGTGTAGACTGATGCACACAAGAACACTAATGCTGCCTTTTCAATCCACGTTTGCATACAACCTCTTAAGCACACAAGCACACAGATCTTTAAACACTAAAGACAGAGTTGATAGCAGAAATGATGAATATACATGTATGTGGTCAAGCAGCCTTTCAAAACCAGAACTCCCCATTCTGTGTACTGCAACTATTGGAAAAATTGGCTGAAGCTGTTTTTCAGTGCTTTAGATTAGACTTGAAATTCATGTGAAAATATGGTCCAAACAGACTGGACAAGGATGGGGTTAATTGTGCTGAAAACGAACCCAGCACCTATGAGTTTTGATCTGTGATCTTTTGGCCCTGGCCCTCCTTGTGTGCAGTGTGGAATTTTTGAGACAGTATTAATAGCTCCCAAAGAAATCACCAGGATGGTTCGTATGACATATCCAGGTCACTTCCATACCTGCTTACAAGGTAATTTGCAGGACTGAAGAGCTCTTCCTTGTTTCACTGCATGTTGCCTCCAACAACTGTCACAGGCAGTTTCACTCCATCCTTGCCAAGGAAGGGCTTGACATTCTCCTCAGCTCACCTGGATTGTGTGGGCAGGAGATGAAGAAACACCTGTGCTGCTGCATCTCTGGGTGCCAGAATGTTAAATGGAGTTGATTCTCTACTCTCCTTTTGGCTGCTGGGTAGAGGTGGGCTTTAGTTCTTGTGTTATAGCTTCTGGTGTCTGAGAGGCGGTGTAACAGAAGAGGCCAGCACAGTGTCTCACATTACAAGCAGTATTGGTCTTTTTTCTCTTTTCCACCTCCCCCAGTAGGTGTTTGCAAGTTTTTTGTCATTGAATAATCTGGGTAAGTTGTTACAGTTCCAAAAAGCTGTATTTGCAAGAAGGACAGAATCCTACCTCCTAGCAAAAGCTATTGAGAATTAACTGGAGCTGTATAGTAAATCTAAGTCTTACCTGGGGCTGTTTCTGGAATGCATATAGAAGAGGTAACAGACCATGTTAAACCAGAACGTTGGAACTGCAATATTCCAGGGTACATGCAGGGGGAATGTTTTACGTGATCAGAACTAGGAAGATGAATTCACATCTGGCCGAGAAGATGGGAATTGCATTTAAAGCCCAGCTGTTGCTATTGCTTAGAGAATGCTGGATTCTTAATGAAGCTCAGCACCCACTACCCAGAGCTCTTCTGGAAGTCCAGCCATCTATTTTTGGTACCTAAATGGAAATGGAGCCCTTCTGTGAAATCCAGCCTTTGGTAAACAACTTGATGGGAATAAAATAAGCAGAGTGAGTAGGGAAGTGCACTGGAGCCTCCACCAGTCTGCAGCTGAATACATATATTTTGTGAAGTGTGCTCAGGGGAAAAGAGCTATTAATGTGTGAACCCCTTTGATTTAATATACCAGAGCACTGTTCTCAGTTCTTTGCTTGGGCTGGTGTGTAGCACTGGAAAAAGAAAATGGAATCATAAAAGGAAATAAATAAAATGTAAAAGCTGAGGAGCACTCCGGCCTGAATTCAGTCAGCAGAGGTAAACCTGAGAAACAGATTTATACATCAAGAGCAGTCCAATATTGTGTTTAATCACAAGACATTATAAAGAATAGCTTCAGAAGGGAAAGAGTTGGGTTTTTAAGCAGTAAACAGGCAGTTAACCCTGTTTGCACAGAGTTCTTTCCATGAATAACATTCCACCTGTGGGTGAGGGTAGATGTTCACCTGGGCTGACCTATGGGACTTGTTTACTTCGTTGTGTTTCTGCTTCTAAAATATCCCCTGCATCAGTAGAGGAGTGCCTTGGGTTGCTTGTGATCGATGCTGTCAGCCTCACACAGGCAATGTAACAGCGAGTGAGGGTGAGGATTGTGGCCTGTGATCTCTTGAGCACTGTCAGACATCCATTACTGGACCAGGGGGTGCCAGTGGGAAAAGCTTGGTCCCACATCTTTCTAGTGCCAGATTTTACCCTTCCTATCAGTCTGCAGTGTTACACTCTGGGCACTCTAAGCCGATTTCATGCAAGGGCAGTGGGGCTGGCCTGGAAAATGTAACTGGGTGTTGTGAGCAACCCTGGCTGATGGAAACTGCTCCCTTGGGAGGGAGAAGTTCACCTTCTGAAGGGCTTCAGTGGGAAACAGCTACAGCAGCTCTCTCTTCTGCTGAGTATGGAAGAGTTTAGTGGGCCACAGGAGAAAGGGGAAACTGTTTTCCTGAAGAAGTCAACAGAAGGATTTGCATAAGCACTCTATAAATAAGTGAAACCCAATCTCGCCAGGCTGTTTGCATGATAGATAATGTCATGTTTCAATGTGCTAGCTAATGCTAATGAAAACCTATTAACACTCATTTATTCTGCCTAACTCAGTGAGGAAGTAGAGGTTTAAGTTACACAGAACTGTGAATACATTTAAATTTGGGTTTAGTGATTACTTCATAATAAATACCTGGACCAAATGCCATTTTATAGCCATTCTATTGCTTTTTGTTTTCTATTTTGCCCTTCCCTCCACTGGTTGTGATATCTGTTTCCCAAATAAAGCAGAGGAATTCAAGATCTCCTTTCCAGACAGCATCCCCCATGGAGATGGGCTTCAGTGCTTTCTTCCTCCTTCACTTTGGATTATAGGTAAGGGCACTAGATTTAAAAGTTGAGCTAAAAATGAACTGGTTTGGGGAGCAGTTCACTTGTGTGGGTAGAGATGCTCTGTGGTGCAATGTTTGATTGCCTCAGCTCAGAGCCACTCTGGTTTTTCACCTTCTCTCGTAATTAGCTTCTCCTTTTGGAATCTGGTTATTTCTAGCATTTCGGCAACATTTCCCAGCTCACACATTGGCCTTGTCTGTCATTCTCCAGGTCTTTAAAGCACTGAATGAATTAGGGCTCTCTTCAGCTTCTCTTGAACAAACGATAGCTGTGTGCCATCTGTTGGTCAAGTGACATTGGTTGCACTGGTGTGAAATACGTTTTGATTGTAGCTTTTGACATTAGAGTTTTTGCCTAAGTCGTTAGAAAACAGGATGTTCCCTCCTATAGAGGGATGTAATGAGGATGGGCTCTTGCTTGCCCGTGACAGTGCTGTTCTTTCAGCATAGATTTGGGTTCACTGGGGAGTTCTGTTTGCTTTGGCCACTCACCACACTGGGCAAGTACAGCTTTAACCAGGTCTCACAAAGTTCCCTCTATGACTCTGGGTTTGGAATGTCTGCCATTCCCTGCTGCTAACGCTTCCAGTTCTTTCCAGAATAACTCCTGAAGTACGTAGTTACAATGAATGAAATTTCCATCAAACCAAAGGCACAAACTGTCTTCTGCATTGCTGGGATGAATATCCCAGGAGCAGGTGTGTAGTTTCATACAGTGTCAGCTTTGCAGCAGCCATCCTACTGTTTTTATAGTGACAAACCTTGCTTCACCTCCTCCTGTAGCTGTATTGTTAGCTGTGGTAATATCACTCTGGAGAGTGTCACTACATTCCTATGAGAGTTTTGCTTCGGGATGAGGGAAATGTTTGCACAGAAATCATCCTTCTGGGAGAGCATCCTGATTTCTGAGCTATTTCACTTTGATTCCCTGAGCACTTAAGGGAAATGTAGGAGATGTGAAGGAAAAGGAAAGCGATGCTGTGTAACCGGTTCATGGGAGTTACAGGCCAAAGTGTAGCACTGGAGCTTTCAGGCTGGAATATTCATGATGAAATGTTTGCTGTTGTGATCAATTAGAGGGAAATCTGTTTCCCTGCACATTGCACAGTTACGCTGATGTTGCCAGATAGACCCCACTTCAAGTCCTGCCAAGTCTGGCAATCAAATTGACTGTCAGCTGCCTCCCTTCCTGCTGGAGTTTGTCATCCTGGGGAGAAAATTTGTAACTTCCCCTTGGTAAATGCTTGGCAAAAGGGAGGGAAGAGGAGCCACTTGTCTGAGCCAGGAACAGCAAAACTTCAACTGTCCTGTCAGCCCCCCTGCTTTTGCCTGGCTGCAGCTATTAGACGTGTTTCTGAAAGCAGACGCTTCAGAGGGAGGTGGTAGCTGGGAACACAGACAGGATTTTGCCTTGGAGTGCAGTGGAGGTGGGGCAAGAGGTGAGCGGAATATTACAGGCATCTCTTTTGAAATACCATGACATTTTGAGAGAGCTGTTGAATTGAAGATGAATGAAAATGAGGTACAGGAATGGTTCAAAGACAGGGACAAGTGCTTTAGAGGAAGAGATGGAGCGTGCAGTCTGGTTAGCGTAACAGGAAGAGGAGAGGGAGTTGGATTCAATTGAAGTGCCTAAGTAGCTTCAGAGCCAGTATAAAAATCTTTCTTTAATCTGGAAAAAGCAGGCATAACAAAAGGTAATAACAGCTCCAAGCTGAGCAAGCTCAAGTCAGAAGCAAGGTGTGTGTGTTTTCAAGAGGGAGAAGATTAATCACTGAAACAAACTGCTCAGAGAATGGGTGGATTTTCCAACTCCTGTCTGGAAGCCAAGACTGGATACCTCCCCACAGGGCACGCTTCATTACTGGGATTGATGTAGGAATATGTTGATAATGTATTGTACAGCTCATGTAGAAAAGAATGCTACAGAAGTTCCTGGGTGAAATACAGTTTGCATAAATTGAATAGGAAAATAACACTTGAATTGAAGAGAAAGTTGAAGTTCAGCAGTTTCAGTTGAAAAGAGAATGCAGAATCAAGCCCTAGGAAGTGTCATTTCCTGACTCTTGTGGAGTAACAGTGAGCTGTAAAATTAGTTGCATGGATGGCTGTAGAATGATACTCATGAAAAATTAATGACAATAGCAGAAGACAGGAAAAATCCAGAAAACATTTCCATGACTGTTAAGTTTTATAAAAGCTTGTTTTCATTAAAATCTAAACTAGGCACTTTAAGTGAACTGCCAAAATCCCTGTAGCTTGTTTTAAATAGCAAGTAGTTATGGCAAATAGCTTCTCTGAGAAATGGAGACTTGCAGAGAATGTAATTATGAGAGATTGATGGATTTTTTTTCTCTCCCCTGTTGTTTGTATTGAACAGGTCGCTCAGTCTGGAGCTGGAAGCTGTGTTCAAATGCTATTCAGCCCTACATGACTTTCTTTTATGGCTCTGCACTAAACCCTGAAGATCTGAAGGGAGCTGGGGTAAGGACTTAATCAGTTGCCCTTTGTTGTAGATAAGCCAACGTTATGAAGATATTGTCCCTTATGAAATGATGCTCGAGCTGCCTTTACTCAGTTTATGTTGAGATTTGCACTTCAGGCAGCTCCACTGATTTTAGTGGTACCTTCTGCCATACCAGCATATCATGGAAACTGTGGGTGCAAGAGCCAGGTACGACTCTTCAGACTCTTTCAGACTTTTTAGGCTGCAAATGTTTTCAAGGATTCAAACAGGAAGAATAAAAGGGGAAGACAAATTGTGATCACCTGGGTTTGGAAAACCATTATGGAGAGCAGTATTGCTGGAAACAGTGTTTGAATCATAGGACTAGCCCTCAGTTACCTCACCTTCAGAGCATGCATCATATTTGGGTCTCATTCATGGATGTCCAAAAAAGAAAGGGCCTCTAAGTGATAGGATTGTGATGATCTTACACAAGTTTTTAACCAAAGACATGTGCCATTAAACCTGCTCACTGTTAGAGATTGTTGTACTTCATCTGGGGTTAAATCCTGATTTAGCTTTTCTCTCCAAATGCAGATGGAATCTATGGATGTTCATCTCATTGTAGAGGATGTTTGCTCTCCTCAGCCTTATACTAAAGATACTTCCAATATCATGAGGTAGGATGAGATACTCCAGTGCTTTTGTTCTCTGATTGATATTAACAGTGACACAGATAGTGCTGCTGGCAGGGGAACATATTTGTCCTGTCACATTTTTTTCTGCCTGGAGAACTCAGAAAGCCAACTGACTGCTTTCTGCTGCGATTTTATCAGATGCGTTGAGGGATTGAGACAGGTAGCAGCTGTGCAGCCTTGCAACCCTGTACAAAATATAATGTTACTAACTATGGTGTAATTACCTTCTTCAGTATCCTGAATATTTGCAGTTGAGGAGTCTGGCTCCCTTACACTGGAGAGAGTTGCACACTACAGCTCTGCTGTCAGGTCTGATCATTCTGCATGTCTTTGTACTGAGCAGACTTGAGTTGGGGACTCACTTCATACTGCTGAATTGTATAGATCTGATGGCATCATTAGTATACTCCCCAAACAGTCCAGAAGTCCAAGTTCCAAATTAGATAATTTTCTATTTGTATGGCATCTACCAAAGTGGAGCTGCTAGTTTGTGACTTAAATTTGCAGGTAGAACTGGCAAAGTAAATAGTAAATAGTATTCATTATAATTGCTTCTCTTAGCTCTAGATTTTCAGTGGTGTACAGGTACAATTCTTCACACTGTACAAGCCAAGCGCCATTTTTTGATGTATTCAGTTCTGTTGATGGTGACGACCTTGCTCTCCAGATAGTGAGATGTCTGTTGCTATAGGTTCAAAAGCAATAGCGTGATGCTGGTACTCCACTGCCTCTGAGGGAACACAGTAAATCAATTTTGATTGCTGCACAGTATGGAGCCTGTGAGTTTCTCTGTGTCTCTGCTTGATTCTATTCTGCCTGCATTCGTAATTTGAATCAGAGGAACCACTTCTGCTTGACACCTGCAAAAATGGGCTGAAAACCAGTCCAGTGTGCCTCTTCCAGTTGAAAGCATGCTTTTTTCAGTATCCGTTTAGGCTTATTTCTTTCTTTGGGTGAGTCTTGGGGAATAAATTGCACAACAGCAGTGACAATTAGAAATCCTGTCATCTCCCTGCAAGGAAGGTGATGCAAATTCATCCTCCTTGGATCCATCTTCCCTCATCATTTGCTACAATGCCAAATTGGTAAACTGTATCCTAAATGTACTGTCATAAGGTGCTCAGATATTTCCAAGTCAATACCAGAAGATGTAATAAAAGCATAAACAGGCAAGAAGTGTTTGGTGTGAAGCGTGACCAAGTCCCTGGTTTGCTAGTCCTGCAGTGAACATGCCTTTACTATCACCTAGTGGCTGTATGTGATACTCACATTCCTCTCCTGCTCAACAGGATTTCTTGTGCTATTTCTCTCTTTAGGGACTTCTCCATCACAAAATTTAGACAAACTAAATAGATACTGGGTGAAATAAACCGAGTTTATGAGTGCAGTGATATGTAGAATTGGGCTGCTGCTTCAAGTGTGTTTGCATTGCCACATGCTGTTTCGTTCAAGTCCACATATTTCACAGACATGGCAAAACTGGTATTTTAGGATTATTTTAAAGCCTACTGTAAAAAACTCCTTGAACTTTTTAAATGGAAAAGAAGCCTCTTCTGTCAAAATCCATTTAAGAACTTTTATTTGGAACGCAACACTTTTCTACAGCCTATTAAGTTCAACATGGAAAGCATTCATATGCCAGGAGAACAGCACATGCTGTGACACAGTGAGTGGCAGTCTAAAACCTGAAGGAGCTGTGAGCAGTAGGATGTTTTGCTGCTTTAACTGCCTTTGTATAAAGAACCCTTCCCATGTCAAGTGGGGGAAAAAAGTGCTTATAGTAATCAGAAGTAAATCACACCTCTTGTAACTGTGTTTGATTGGTAGAACTCAACACAAGATCAGTCCTCAGCTGAATAACTGAGGAGCAGGTTAATGTTATTGCAAAGTGAGGTGTAACTTCGATGTGCTCCCAGTACTTTGCAGACATGAAATTTCCCTGTAGCTCTACTTGTATGCAGCAGTAACTCCTGTTCTTCGATGATAATACGGATTGGGAGTGTCTAGAAGGGTTGAGACTTCCCCTTGGCTGTTGTTTATTAACTCTAATACGGTCTCTGGCAACATAGGTGGTGTCATTCTGCTTTCAGTAACTAAGGGCCTTTGATCTAACACTGTGTAGTGTTAGCGAATCAGCCCAGTGCTTGATTACTTACCCTGTTTGCTTTACCTTTCAATAAATACATTATCTTTATGGTTGATTCTTTTAGACAAGGAGAAAATATCTGAAGGACAGATTGCTTCTGGAAGACAAAGACTACAAAGTAATGACTTTTCAGCTCTCCAGTGATTTTGCAGACTTGACTTTTATAGAGGTATGTGGCACAGATGTGGTTGGGTTTCAATTATTTCCTTCCAGATGTGTCTTTTCACAGTACACAGATATTGTGACTAACTTGCTTTCCCCAGGTTGTACTTTGTAAAACTGAACCTTTTCCTCTTGGGAACTGAACTCAGATTTGCCAGTCAAAGGGAGAGGTAATTGTCTGGAAGGCTTCTAGGAAGAAGTCAGCTAACGCCAAACTGACAGTTTCCAAAGAGCTCAGAAGAGATACGCCCCAGGGTCTGCACAGGTTTTATACACCTCTTACCCTCTATGTGGTGTATTGAGCAGACAGGAGCCAGGGCATCATTTGGTTACTGAAGTGCTGGGGTGAATTTTACTGTAACAACAATCTCTTCTGCCTCCTCTTTTCTCATAGACTACCAGGCAAGAGATGGGAGGTGAAACACTGTTCTTACCTTCTATTCCACATGCAAACAGCACAGGACTCACTTTGATTTGGGGTGACTTGAGCATATTTATTTTTGTTGGTAAAGGAAATGCCTCTCCATATTTTTTTAGCCACATGAGTTTACAGAGGCTCCTAAATGCTATAAAGCATTGTCATAAAGGGGTAATTTGTCAATGCTGGCAGCAGAGTTTTGCTCTCTGAAGCTGGTCTGGTCCTGGGCCAGATAACACTCTGTCTGTTCTAATGATGAAATACAAGACATCCTAATGGGGAAGCTGGAACTAGTTCAGAAAGGGGAATAAATAAGTGCTATAGATCTTTAAAAAGCTTGAGAAATTGCCCAGAAAATGCAGACTATTGAGTGCAATTATTTCTCTTTCCACTTTTATAAAGGAAATGGTTGTTTTGATGAAACTGTAGAAGAGAAACTCAGAAAACAGAGGGTTGTAGGGAAACACTGCTGTGAGAAACACACTGGGGCTCTTCCAGAAGTGTTGAATGAGCTCTCCACTGAAAGAAGTCAGTAGATGTAGCTTCTTAGCACTAATGGAAAACAGGCCACAACTCGATCTATTCTTCCTTGAGTTCAGGCATTGTCTGGCTGAAAACAGAATGATGGAAGACACAAAGCAAAAGGGAAGGGGAAGCTGCGTGCTCTTTGAGATACAGAGACTATTTTTTTGCTTTCTTTACACAACAGTTGGCACAGAATAGATACCTCTTCTAAAAATGAGACCTCTGGATGTTGCTGCAATGTCTGTAGTAGTAATTATAGTCACTCATGTTTCGTTTGTCCTCTGAGCCATGAATCTGGAGGAGCTGAGTACAGCCCTTCTCTTGTGTGGAAGGAAAATGTTAACAACCTTGTCATCTTTCCTGAAGCCATTCACAATGCCAATATTCATTAAAACTGGTTGAAAGCACTAGGAATTTGGACTGAGCTGGTACATTGAGTAGTCTTTGTAGGAGAAACTGGTAAATTTAATGATGTTGCAGGGGATTCAACAGAGATATGCTTAAAGTAGCCCAGCAGGGATACTCACTCCAGATCTATAAGGGCAAGGAGCTAGAGTATACAGTTTCCTCCCCTTTTTTTACCTGGCATATTCAGCATTAGAGCAGATACCTCAAGCCCTGCACATCTGCGTATCTTCAGTTGCTCAGAACTGGTATTTTAAGTGTGAATATTCAGGATTTTCAGTGACCCCATGTTAAAATGGCCCATCCAGGCTGCACTTTCTCATGGCACCAGATAGACAAACTGTGATTGCGCTTTGAATTGTTTATCAATACAGTGCTATCCTGATCAATCCAACCGTGCAGATGAAGCTTCGTTGGAATACAGTGGGATTTCCTATTGCGCGTGCCCTGGCAGAAGTCACAAGGTAAAATCCTTTATTACTGTGTTGCTGAAAAAAGATCTGGAACAGAAAAACTTCCAAGAGAGCAGACAAGTGCAGTTATTATCTCATCAGCTCAATGCAATTCAGTTCTGTCTAATTCACTTCTGTTTTCTAGGGCACTGTTCTATTGTAACGCCTGTCACATTCATGTACAGAAACCAGAGCAGATTAAAAGATGGCAGTGGAAAAGTAAGCTCTGCTCCAAACCTTTCTTAGGTAATGTAAAAAAACTTTGTTTCTAATGAAAAAGATGTCTGAATTAAGTATCTGTTAAATGTACTGTTTGTAACTGCCTCACTAGAGAAGAGGTTGGAATACACAGCCCTTTACTTAACTGATATCATCAGAAACATTTTACTAGTAAGTCTTACAGATGATGATTTTAGTTTAAATGCATTTCTAATTTCTGCTTTTCTTTAGAAGTTAAAACTTCTTTGCTAAAAAAAGAAAGAGTAGGGCAGGATATACCTTGTTCAGTATTTTCACTCTACTTGTTACCTGTTTGTCACAAAATACTGTTCTTTAACTGCAGAGAAGAACTGTGTTTTGAAGATGTGGGGTCTGTTAGGTGTTGGGTTTCTGTTGCAATAGAGGACAGGCTCGTGTCTGTGTGTCACTACACCAAATCGAAGCTTGTTGCATTTTCAGGTATTTAAGGCACATCTCTGCCACGCTCCTGTGAGCTTTGCTGCCAGTGTCCCCCCTCCAAGGAGGTGGTGCTTTGCTTTAAAGGGTAGACAAGGAGCTTTCCACTGAGTGTGATGTACCCATGCATGCCTACTTGTATTTCCACACTTGCAAATCCTGTAAGCAGCAGATGGCAGCCAAGCCCCACTACAAACCATGCCTCAACTGCAGATGGGGGAGAGAAAGGCAAAACTCATTCACACTGTGCTCAGCAGGACCCAGTGAACAAGCACAAACATGCTGACACCTGGAGGACTCCATGTAGTAATGGCATGTAGAAAGAGAAGCTGGAGCCCATTTTCAGTCCAACACTTATCAGCAGAGATGTAACAAAGGTCTCTGAAAGCCAGCTACCTCCCAGAAAAGAGACTTGGCATAAACTGCAAAGACATCTTAATAAAAGTCAATGGCAAATGAATAGAAAGACATTGACACTGTAGGAGCTCTCCACCTGGTTGGTTTTCTTCCTGTTTCCTAGGCAATCTTAGATTTTAAAAGGACAAGATGACATTTCAGTATAAATGTGTATTAATAAAAAGCAGTTGTTTGCAAACCTGCAGTTCTGCACCAGTTATGTTGTAGAGAAAGTAGTTGCCTGAGGTGGATCAGGAGCTTTGCCAAGCATAAGACCTTGCCATCAGTTTCCCCTAGGATCCTGGATGTATCAGAGCAAAACAGAGCTTAATTATAAGCACTTTGGTTCATGCCTCCACTCTCCATATGATGTAGTTTAAATGGTACATGGTGTTCTGGATTCCTTCAAAGTCATTGTGAGGCAGGTAAGGTCAAGGTTAGATGGAAGAGACCCCAGGTAGCGTAGATGATTATGCTCCAGTACCTGCAATGCTGCAACAGAAATAAGAAGATTTAGCTGGCAAAAAGCAAGTTCATTGTCATGAATCTGCAAAGCAATACAGGAGCCTCACAAATTGCCAGCTTTAGTCACAGGAGCTACAACTGTCATCTAACAGGAGTGTAAATGATGTTACCAGGGTTCAGTCAGAACAGAAAATGAAAGCTGTATTTTCTTTTATCATCCAGACTTAATCAAAAGCTGTTACTTGAGCATTAGCTTTTAATCCTCAGATATGTATTAAGAGGTAGTAGGGCTTCTTGAGCCAATGACACCCCAGTCAGGCAGGGGAAGTAAATGAGAGTTTTTCTCCCTGTTCTGCCTCTCAGAGCTGCCCCGAGCAGTCAGACCCTGCACAGGTTCTTCACAGTAACCCAGGAAGTCTGTGATAAAGGTTGCAACTGGCCCAGCTCTCTCTGTTTGGCCAAGTAGCTTGGTTTAGAAGTCTGTAAGAGAGTTCTCTCACATACCTACTAATGGCTGAGACAGGCTGTTCTGACTTCTCATTTTCTGTCTTATGACACTTCCATGAAGCTTGACGAGAGGAACTGAGTGGCACATGGCATCCTCAGAGAGCTGCTCCCGTCCAGCTCCCCCTTCACTGAACAGAGAGCTGTAGAAAGTGGTATCCTGTTACCCAAGGGCAAGTGCACCTGCTTTAAGCACACCTGCACAGCACAATTACAGCTTAAGGCTGACAAATGACCTATTCAGAGAGATGTCCCCTTTTCTGCCAGGGGTGTGTTTGGAATTGCTGGGTTAGCGTGGTTTGGCACAAGAGTTACAACATCACAAGAAAGTTAAGGGCATGTGAGAAGGTTCATCTGTCAGCTTGTGAGACAAAAGGATACGTGTGTCTGAATGTTCCTCCAGTCTTAACCTTTCCTTTCCCATCTGTATGCGCTGGACATGTTTAGACACATGTGATACAGGGAGCTTTGCTGTGCCTCCTGTCAAATGCTGACAAGGGGAGGAATGCAGATTAGCAACAAAGATACAGACCAGGGCAGTGCAAGGAGGAACGTTGTACATCCTGAACCAGCTACATCACTGTGGAAAGCAGGAGATGGAGGTAGTCTCTGATGCTCTTAAAACATCTCAGAGGGTGCTGCTGTACATCCTCAAATCACTGCCTGGTGTTAAAACGCTGGGTTTAATGGCCCATGACCTCAGATTATGGCCCAGAAAGGACTAGATCGAGTGTCAGAGAAAAGATGTTCCAGCTGTTAAATAGCTACGTTAGGACTTGGGAAACTTGAACTAATTTTCTTGATCTGCTTCCTCAGATTCAGTCTGGGACTTTAGGGCACTTAGCCTTTCTGAATTCTGATTTCCTGATGGGAAATTGAGTAAGTGAAAAGTGGTTTGGGTTTGACTCTGGGGATAGTGTCGTAAATAATCACAAGTCACTTATGACAAGTATGAGGATGGTACAAGTACAGAGGATGAACTCTTCCTACCCTCTGGCTTTTTTTCCTACCCTCTTACACCTCCTGAAAGTGCTTGCTGCCTTCCAGACAGAAACCAGATGATCCCAGCCCTGAACAGCTCAGTCATGAGCACATTGCGTTTGGAGAGAGCAATAGTGCAGCTCAGCATAGGAACATGAGCAGCCAACACCAAGCTTTGCTCTTTGTGCAGGTATTTAATTGTAGTGTGACACTGGCAGCGGCCTGGAAGATTAGCAAACTCTGGTATACTCTAAAAGAAGTTTGCTCTAAAGGCACATGGAGACCCAAGAGAAACCATTTGACCCAGCTTTGCTCTCTAGCATCAGTAATGCTGGAGGAGTCCTTTCTGGGCTGTCTAAATTCTTCCTAGCCAGCAGGATCTGATTGCCCAGCAGGGTTTGCAAGCTGGTGGCAGAGCATAGTCATCAGCTGTCCAAGGCCAGGTGTGAGTGCAGTGTTCTGACCTACAGTGTTTGCCAGTCCGGTTGACTTGCACTGGGAGCACTGGGGCTCCTCCAAACTGAGCTGCTCCATTCAACATAAGGAAGGGTATCATGGTCTGGTACTGAGCTGTCAGTAATAGCAAGCTGTTATGCTCTTCTGAAACATCCATCAGAGAGGGTGACAGGACATATTGGCAAATGGTGTCATACCAGCATTTGCAGGGAGTAAACAGGAGCCTAGCAGGGGAAGAGAGATGCACAAACTACTATTTCTTGCCTCGTTTCTGCTTGTGAGCAATTTGCAGCCACTATAGAACTGAAGAGACTTAATAAATGTCTCCCCTCCCTCCAAAACCCTATCTTGTGTTCAGCAGCAAAGGCAAATGTGAGTATGGCAAGGACTCAGAGGTGTCCTCTGGAGAGCTCTGCATCTTAGCAGCTGTCCCCAGCCAATACGTGATATTGGGACAATAAAACGTTGCTCAGCGCTGCTGTCCTACAACTGATTAGGTCAGCTGTAAATATTGGGTCTGCACAGTAAATACATACACGCCTGTTACCAGATTGTGCTGACTTGTTAAATAGAAACAAAAACATCATTAGATTTATAATGTGTCCCTCCCCCTCTTCATGCCCAGGAACATAATTTACCAAAGCAGGTGGGGGGAGAAGAACAAGCCCTCACAACCTGCTGAAATATCATTATTAACATGCACATGAAAAGTCAATTATGCCAGAGGGAGGTATTTAGGCGAAGTGAGTTTCCATACTCCAGGATTACACCTTGGGGATTATAAATTTCTTATTTATTTATTTATTTTCCCAGAGAGCTCTGCCTCTGCTCAGCACTGAGGAGCAGAAATGTTCCTAGGATATGTTGAAATCCCCTTAAGGATTAGCCAAACATGCAGGTAAATAATTGGTCCCAACCCCATCAAGATTTTCCCTCATCACCATATCGTAAAGACTCTCTCTTCTATCCTGTCGGTGCAGGTATGTTTTCTGGTGTTTAGTTTTAAATGACACCAGGGACTGGTCTTCCAGTCACTTCCCTGGGGAGGACATTTTACTGTGCTGTTATTATTAGTTGCAGTATTTATTATTTGTATTATAGCAATGCCTTGAGGCTTCTACTGGGATCCTGTTAGGCTGGATGCTGTATATGTGCATGGTAAAAGGTAGCTTGTGCCTTAAAGAGCTCTTAGGCTAAGTAAGAAGAGCAGACAAAGAGTGGGAAGGCAAAGGGAAGGAGGAAAGGGTGAAATGGGGTATCAAAAGTTGGAAGAGAAACCACACAATGCAAATTACAGCTCTTTGGGCCTGACGCTTCCTAACATCAGAGCTCTCAGATTAATCCCAAATCATTTATTATTATTAACCCCAAAATAGATTTGAATCAAATTGCCCAATTTCAGATTAAGGTGAGTTTTTCCACCTGGGGTGTTCTGCTAATAGAAAAGCTAACACTGACCTTTTGCTTCCAAATGAGGATGGTTTGGAGCATGGCCAGGGGTGGCTCCATTTGATGGAGGATGGTAAGCTGCAATCAAGTAGACATTTTAGCACAAGTCTCCTTCCCAGAGCATTCTGGATTACCATAGGGATTACTTCCACTGTGTCCAGCAGGCAGTGCTTTTAAAATTACTCTGATCCTTACCCTCTTGTCCCTTTTCAGGCTGCTCTGAAAACATAGAATCATGGAATGGTTTGGGTTGGCAGGGACCTTAAATCCCATCCAGCTCCAACCCCTGCCATGGGCAGGGACCCCTTCCACTGGAGCAGCTTGCTCCAAGCCCCTGTGTCCAACCTGGCCTTGAGCACTGCCAGGGATGGGGCAGCCACAGCTTCTCTGGGCACCCTGGGCCAGCGCCTCAGCACCCTCACAGGGACGAGCTTCTGCCTTATCTCCAACCTGAACTTGCCAATATTGCTGGTGTCCTAGACTATGGTAATGGAAGATATCTTCCATTGTACTGCATGTATGAAGTTTGTACATTTGTTTCCTCCACTGAAAATCAGCAGATCTTTATATGCAGGAGAAAAGCTTAATTATCAGCATTGAAAGGAAAGCCATCACAAACCAATACAAAGAAACCCTAAAATCTATAAAGCTCACCCAGAAGTGAGTACATAAAGACCTGTTAGGATTCCTTGAGCGGTTCTGAGCCCCTGCATGGATACACTTGCTTTCCTAGTCATGGTTTCTCCATGCATTCCTGCCTAAGGCATGGCAAATTCAGTGGTGTTTGGTTTGCTGAGTTGTTGACTCTTGGTTTTCATTCCTGCTAAGTTTCTAGAGAGGCATAAAAGAATGTTTGTGAACAAGAGTCCGTGTGTACACATCTCTGCAGCGTCTCCTTCCTCCTCCTGCCCTCGTGTAGTCACTACAGCCAAGCCATGGATTAGTAGAAACTGAATTAGATTAAAAGGGAAACCAGGTTAAAGGAGCGAGTTCTAGCTCCCTGTTAATTGTAACTTATCTAGTGCCTGGATAATTGCTTGTAAATACCTGCTGAGTTGCCAAGCCTATGTTAAGGCTTGTCAGTCTTTAATAAATCTTAAAGACTTGAGATCCTCCTCTCTGATGCTACCCATCACTTCCCAATCCAAAGGTAGGGCAAACCAAGGCAGTAATGCTGAGCACTCCAGCTCAGCTAATCTGGCAGAATGCATCCCAATCCTTCTAAATGTGTGAGAAGAGCTGTGCAAGAGCTCCTGAAAAGGTCATTGGTATTTTTGGAGCAATAAATCATGGAGGGAAAGATTTGCATTTTGGTTGTATAAAATCCAGGGCTGGATTAGAGAGAGCATACTTTGCAGTAATATTTCTCTCCTGACTTGTTTTATTAGCTTCCTTTAAACATGTTACATTATTGCTTATAGAATTTCATTTACTTGGATTGGCAGCTTGATAAATATGTCTATTGGCGATGATTTGGATTGCTCTGGGCATTAATATTATTAAAACCTGTCACAAGGAAATGTCTGAAAGATGACTTACTGTAAAGATTACAGCATGAAATAAATCATACAATGGTATTTGTTACCGTTTATGGCCTCTTGGAGCCGAGTCAATCCCTTTTTATGTTGCATTATTTTTCAAGTTTTTATAGCCTTACATTATATATCGCTGTCAGAACTGAACAGATGGGGTGTCAAACACGAGCCTTCTGAATAATTCCCACCCTCGGGTTATTTGTATGAAGGACAAGTGTAAAACTGTGTTCTCAAGAAAAAGGAGATAGATAGAGGTGGAGAAAGTGTTGTTACAGTGAGCAAGATCCCTTTTGTCAGCAGGCACATTGTGCTTTTGATCACTACCTGGTATTTACGCTACAGGGGGGGGCTCTGTGGAAAATTTAGCAGTCTGTTGGCATAGCACAGAGCCCTCACAAGTTAGACAAGGTTCCTGTTCCTTCAGCTTCACTTTATTCCTAGAATGGGAGGGAGATGTGGACGGGGCATTTCAGCAATAGCCAAACCTCAGAGGGTGCAGAGGAATACGGGAAAGTGTGGATGTCTATAGGTATAGGTGCCTGTGGGTACCTCTCCAACACTTCAGGGGTGGAATTCTGAAAGGAGACGCTGCTGAAGTACCCTGATGGCGGTTCTGGAGTTTAGGATGCATAAGGAAGATGGGGAACACGTATTTCGGACATGGAAGTTCATGAACTGATGTTAGGCAGGGAGCTTCTTTAGGAAGAGGAGATAGGATTTTGCATTCTACTGCTTGTAGTGTTTGGAAGTCCCATTTTTCTTGGTATGTGCTTGAAGCCTGCGTCCCAAGAGTCAAGGTGACAGGTTGGATGGAGGTTAAGCTGAGTTGGAAGTTCAGGTGGAGCACATTGTCCATGCATGTGTCCCCCAGGCTTTCTCTCTTCAACTCTCCAGCCCCCAGAATCCTATACAAGTGCACAAGACATGTCTCAGCATTAGTTTTAGAACATGACTCTTCTTGGTATAAAAGGATCTGTAAACACCCCAGTAGATTGTTCTGTTGCCACAGCCTGGCTCATGAAGCACAGGTCTTCACCGAGACTTGCACAATCAATAAGGCTGATGGATCAGTGTGATGGAGCCGGTATTGGAGGGGTCTCTGATACAGGACCTAGCTTCCATGGTGTGCAAAACCTGCCCAGGCTTGTTCTGTACAGGCTGCATTGTCTCTTTGCGTGAAAACCAAGTCTGTTTACTGGCATGGAGAGAGGAGTTTCACTTTAGGAAAGCCCATAGTAAGCAAAAGCATCCCCCATTTGAGCTTGGAGTCACTGGAGATGTTACTGTTAACTGTAACAGGACTCTTCTTCCATCAGTGATTTCCTTCTTGATTTGATTTTGGTTGACTTTTGTATATAGACTTCCAGTTACTTATTTCCTGTTCCCTTCCCTTCTGGAGAGGAAAAAACACAGAATACTAAGAACAGAAAGTCTCAGTCCTTGTCTACACTTGTATAGAGAAGTGTTTCTTAACCTTGGTTTGTATTCACGCTGGCTGGATTTGGCACCTAAACTGCCTGTGATTTTAGCCAGCCACCATTCCTTAGTCAGTTAAGCCATAGTTTATTCCAGCTTCTCTCTGAAGCTGTCTTCCCTTGTGTTCACATGGCTCTCTTGTTTCCCTGAGACTTACCATTGCAGATCAGAGAGCCTTATCCTTTGCAGCCTCTCCCTGGGTTCCTGGTTGTCTATATTTCATGTGAAAATGCACCACCTCTTTCTTCCCCAGGCCCTTGTCCCACATCTATCATCAAGCTTGCATTAAGAGTTTTAGGGATTCCCAGTCACTGCGCAAAGCCCAGTTGTACTGCACACTGTAACTGGAGGTGCACCCACCTGTCCATGCTAATCCCATTGCCCATTATACAATGGTATAAGCACTGAAGGAATTTGCATGACTGATGGTGTGAGTTCTGAGTGCATAAGGAGAAGTTTCATAATTGGCTTTCCCTGTGAACTTGGGCAAACCAGTCTATTTATAATTTGGTCAGCTCCTGGTTTTTAATGAGGGTGCTGAGAGGGCCTGAAGCCTCTCATGCATTTTGTATTTTAATTACCCACAGTAATTCTGACGATTACACCAATGGCATAAATCACATCATAATGACCCATTAGAAATAACACACCCATATTTAATGATTGGATGGGGATTTAAATTAAACAGATATGCAGCGGCTTAACATGCAGCCAGTGGTAAGTTCTGGAGGCTTCCACATCTTTTCCTTGAGCTGTGAAGAAACTTTGTGCAAAATCTCTTCCACGGGCCCTTAGCAGGGAATTGCTTTTCATGGGATGAAATCCATTCCTGTGTGCCAGGCTAGAACTTGTCTTCTCCATGACTTGAGTCTTGGTCACTAGGCCATTCTGCTCTCTTGGAGTCCAGGAGAATTTAGGATGTCACTTACTCATCAGCATCTCTGGATGTCATGTGAGAATAACAGCATTGGGTTTTAGCCAGCAACTTGTGTTTTAGCAGGGATAGCATAGAGCTACAGCTCACTTCTATCGGGCAGACAGCTTTTGTTACACTGTCCGTGGTTTAATGAAGTGTAAATTTATCTACCTTGTGTGTGGCGCTTAATGCTTTTCTTACCATTAACTGTTGTTGAGGAGGGCAATTAGTAAGGGATGGTCAGCATCACATTGCTTACACAGCACTGTCTTCTCTGGTTCTTTCTTGGGCAGTGTCACCATGTGCTGTCTCTTACAGAGACCTGAAACAACAGGGCTGGGTCTGCAGGTAAGTCCCTTGAGGAACAGAGTCTGCACAAAGATACCACCAGTTCAGCCAAGGCTGTACTACCCAGTGTAGTCTATTGTTCAGTGGGGTCCTGGCTCCCTGGGTTTGACCCTTAGTGAAAATCACTTCTATTATCTAAGATCTGGAGTAAGCCAAGTTCTGCTCTTTCGATTATTGTGCTGTTAATAACGTCACAATAAGTGGGTGGAAGTAGCTAATGGCTCTAAGCTACAAATGATCCCAAATGTTCCCAGTCTCGACTCTCCTGGAAACCTTGACAGATTGAGAGTGCTTAGTAAAATATTGTAACACTCAACACGCATTTACTAGACAGCGATCCGTCCCGTGACGGCTTCCAGATGTGCGAGTGTGTGCAGTTTCATCAGTCAAGAACGCATTCTGTTGCCCTCTGCAGATCCCCCATCAGGCTGTTCAGGAATGCTGCTCGTAATTAAATTAACCCACTAACTAGCCATGCAAATTCTGATAAGCACTGACCAAAAAAAAAACCAAAAGCAGGGAGCTGTTGAGATGCTCACAAACTGACAAGGTTGTCTTCCGAGATTATTTATCATTAGGAGAAGATGTGTTTTTTCCTTTCCCGTTTGCCAAATTCTACTTTGTCCCTTCATACATGACAAGTGTTTCAAGGGTTTAATCTAATAATTAGGAACTGAGTTTTGCCACCCTTACTCAAGCTGTCTGCTGTCTTCCTCTCTGAACAGCCTTCTGGAATCAAAGCAAGCCTCTACTCCGTCTGTGGGGAGCAGGATCAGGCTTTGGGTTTTAAAATACAGCCTGTGCCCAGCCAAAGGAGTAGTGGGAGAATGAAAACATGCACATGCACTTGTCCATGCCAGGGAGAAGAAGCTGTGTCTCTTCCGGCCCTCCTGCAAGGGGAGAGGGAGGCTTCAGCAGAGATTTCACAAGGGATGCTCTGAATAACGAGCTGTTGTTTTCTATCAGAAACAATGGCTCACAGCTCTGACACATGACATCTCCCTGCAGAAGTAGGATCCAGCTTCCCCACCGTAACTGGGCTATGTTCATTTGCAAAAGTGGTGGAGTTACTACACCTGGTTTCTGTCTGTGGCTGAACGACGTGTCCTTTACACAGTGAAGTGTTAGCTGAGGGAGGTGATTTGGATGGAGGTTCAATGCAGAAACAGAGAGCAGGCAACAAAAGCAGGTGATGACTTTTCTCATGTGTCACTCGGAGGTTTCTCCAGTGAAGTAGATCCTAATGCATCTGATCAGTGTTCAGACACTTCAGTCCATTTACCCTATGCAGTCTGAACTTCTCCAGTGCTGCCAACTCTTCAGACTTTGCCACGCAGGTATCAGCAGCTCTTCTCAAGGCATCATCACCTGCAATCCTGTCATTAGAGAATCTTGGCTCCGTTTTGAAGTGTGGTGTCAGACAGTGCCTATTAGACGAGGATTCAGCCTTTCTATTTGTGTGCTGTGTAAGTCCCAATGCTACATCTCTCCTTCCATGCTGTTTTCTCAGTTCAACTTAGTTTACCTTTATTGTTCATGTTTACAACTCTAAATAAAGCAGGAGTCCCTAAACTTAGTGGGGGAGTGTAAGTATTGCGGCAATATAGATGATAAGCACAGTCTATTTTTATTTGAGTGTATTCTGTACGAGCAGGCTGACTTCACTGGGATTACATGTGCATTGCTTAGGGGCAGATTTGGTTCAGTGGATGTAATTAAGAAGAATTTAACTACTCATTTTTAAGAATGGTTCTACTTATAGCCTGGCATCGTTGTTAATTATTGGATGGAATAGTCTACATTACAAGATTTTGCAATGACACATAATACCTCTCTGTGTCAATTAATTAAGCCTCAGAGTTCCTTGTGAGGTAGGGAGAGCACTTTGATGCATTGTGATTGGAGTGATATAATCCATGGTGATGAATAAGCCAAGCCCAGACAAGCACCATGTTCTTACAATGCGGGCCTGGGAGTGAGCAAAGGGGCTTTGTAGCAGCCTTCAGAGGCAATGTTCATTGTGTGTGTGAAACTCCACTCCTCCCTAAAGGAAAAGGTTAACATATGTGTGGATCTGGGAGCCAGTCAAAAAACTATGAGAGGATTCCCAGATGGGATGTGAACCGAACAGCCCACATGCCAAGAGTTAAATCATCCCCAAGGCTGTGGTAGAGAGGCAGGGGAAGGATGTCAGGGTGTTTGTGCTGATGGGCTGGGGCATTCCAGCTCCAGCTGCTGGAGCAACCTGGTGCAGGTCCCACCAGTGTTTGCTCCCTGGAGACTTTTGTGCATGGATTTCTCATGTGGGGACCAATGGCACAACTCTTCAGGCCTTGCTTGTCCCGAGGTGCTTTGTGAGTGCACTTCTACCCCTTCCTGTCTCTGGGGCACAGAAAGAAGCTCTGATTCCTGCAGATTTACTGCTCTTCTCTAGTTAGGGTGCAGAAGGCAAACCAAATGAGCACAGACCCTAATGTGTGCACATGGCATTACGACTCACTGTAGCCACATTTTCCCATGACAAGGAGTGGAAGAGCTGATGTCGGAAGACTGCAGGCGAGGGATTCAACAAAGCTTTAGGGCTTTCAAAGGCATTATGAAGAATTTAAAGATAGCTTGTCAGCGGGAAGTTGTTGGCAGCTAACAATTTGATAGAAAGACTTTCACTCCTGCCTTCTAATGCTATAGACAACTGTTAATCACTTATGTTAGTCCTCAAATGAAGTTTGAAACATCTTGGATGTGTCTGACCATCTTTCAGAGTAGCTGAGAGCTACATTCCCTACTTTGATTCATAGTAACATGAATGACTGGTTTATATCAGATCACGGCTGTGCAAACAGGCAAAAAAGAAATGCTTTACCATGTTGCAGTGCTCTCAGTTTGAGCCTGCTATATTGGAGGCAGTTTGGATGATACAGAAGGCATTGAACTGGGGTTACTTGTAGTATAAACCCATGCTTTTCTCTGAGTTTTATGGTGAGCTCTTGTAATAGGCTCAGTTTGTCTGTGGGTTGGGCACTGACTACACCAGTGACTTGTGTGCCTGATGGTGTGGAAGAGGGTTTTGAAATGTTCAGCCATTAGGACCACAGTCACAGAAATGCCCACAGTCCAGAGTACCTGGTGCTCTGTAGGTCAGCTCCACTCCTACAGTCTTGTGCTATTTTGACATCCTATTCAGTGCAGTGTGAGTGGTAAGGACCTCAAATGAGAACATGATGCAGGAAAGGTAACACAGACATGGCAATGCAGAGCATCATGGGAATGTGACTGTTTCCTTTCCTGATGGATGCAGAGCTAGCGCAGATAACTGTGCACCCACAGCACAGTCAATATGTGAACCACATAACCTGCCAATGGCTGAAGTGACTGTAGCTCAGAGACTGTTTCTGTCACCCTGGATACTAGATTGTGTCAGTGTTGGTGCCCTCAGCCTCAAACTCCTCCAAGTCCAGTGCAGAATGATTTATGGATCTCTCAGGGAGATCAGAATTCCATAAGAATCATTTGCAGAGGATATGGTAGAAGGAGCCCAGAGAGTGGTTCTTGTTAAGTCAGAATATGCTTGGCTTTGGCAAGGTGGATGCCGTTATGATGAAGTGAGTTTCCTGCTGTCTTCTCTCTCCATCTCCCACTTTAGGGATCCAACAGGTGTTTCCTCCAAGGCATATATATTTCCCATAATATTAGAATGAGGAGTTGTCATTTCTGACAGGTTGTGTATATAGATGATGGCTTTATTATGATAGGGAGACATACATTGATTGATTGGTAAATGTGAGTCAAAAAAGGGAGCTTGTGAGAACAGAGTCTCTAACAGGGGGGTTGGAACTAGATGATCTTAACGTCCTTTCCAACCCTGACTATTCTATAACCTGCCAAACACCTCTTAATTGCTGTCCCTAGGATTCCTTATCTGAGGAAGAGACACGTGGCCAACAGATGCAGTTAGCACAGAGCTGCACAGACGCGCTGTAGAGGTTTAGAGGGGTACATGCTCCTCTTTCCCACTAGTTTTGTACTAGCTTGCTAAATTCAGCAGAGCCAGATTGAAGCTCTCCCTGCCCCTTGTCAGAGATGTCAAATTACCTTTCATTTTGCTGAATACAGTAATTCATAGAAGCTCTTTGTGGTGTATTTTTCCTTCTGGTTGTGTCACTCAACTGACATTGACGAAGGAATTCCTCACCACGCAACCCTTGTCCCCCATCCTGTCGTGGTTAATGTGTGACTCATGCATCCTAATTCTTCCTTGCTACTATGAGATATGGAAGCTGTGATGATGATGAAGAGGGCATCTCGGCAGCAGCTGGGGATGTGATCTCAAATAAACTGTAGCTGCCACTGCTGAGAGGTGGTTCTGTAGCTGAGGAGTTCCTCTCCTGTTTAGGGGGTTTGGTGACCAAGAAGAGGAGAACAGCGGAGTCTTCTTATGTGCAACAGCAATGTCCCACTGGTGTGGTGCAGCTCCACTGCAGGAGGCTGTTCTGGTAGGTGGAGTTATTTGCTTTGGAATGCTCACGTGGCTTCCTCCTTGTTCTCCTAGGAATAAGCTGAAGATTCAGTACCTTGGTCTGGGTGGAGGGCACAGCATTCTCTAGTTTGTTGCTGGTTATTTAGCAGTGTTATCTCAACCAATGTCTAACTTGGATTTCATATGCAAAGGTAAGAGATGGACCCTGCCCTGGAGGGGAGAGGCTGAGCATTCACCATTAGCCTTTTTCAGGAGTGAGCTGCAGATAAAGTATCTTGACCAGGGTTGCATAAAGCCTTTTGCAGTGGCAGGAGCTGAAGGCTCATTCCACAGCCACATTCCCTCATAATTTAGGTGGTAACCTGGGAACAGAGAACGATCTCCAAGGTAACAAGGGATCAGAAATGCCTTCTGTGTTCATCTAAAGCAGGGCAGGCACCCTGGATCAGGAGAGGGTCTCAGCAGATGGACAAAGCAAGGTCTGATTGACATCTATTTCATTTTAGAATGGTGTCTGTTGTGCTTCCAGACCCCTGTGTCGGTGACATTATTGATCTGGATATCGTTCAGACAGTTTGCTTTATTTATTTAACGTGTCTAATCCGTAAAAGAACAAATCCCATCTAGAAATGGCAGGTTGTGCTCAGAGCTGCCAGAGAGCTGAGAGTAGGCAACCAAATCTTGCAATGAGGTGATCAAAGATTTCATCAAAAATACAGAATGTTCAAGCTGTTCTGCCAGCTGGGAGACTTGTAGCAGGCTGGAATTCATGCTGCTTGAAATGCTGCAGCTTCCTTCCAAGCAAATAAAAGGACCCTATTGCCCAGCAACCTCCAAAATAGGATTAGTCATTACAAATGGGCAAATATCCCAATAGGACTGGAAGCTCAGCTCTGTGAATTAAAGGGTAATGTTTTGAAAAGATCTTACAGGCGGGTTTACATGAGCAAAAAAGCTTACAACTGCTCGTGTGTCCTAACTCCCCATGTGCCACTTCTGCACTGAGAGGTTTTGTGTAGCTAAGCCAGCCTGTGCAAGGAGCTCTTTATGAGGATTAAGAATGTCCACAAAAGAAATCAGTGCATAATAGCTCTTGCACTTCATGTTCAAGCAGTAGCTTCCATTGGAATCACGTCTCTGGGACAGACAGGCCCTCAAAGGCCTGAAGTCTAAGATGCATTTATTGGAAGTGAGTTGGGTGCTTGACAAAGTCCCAGGCTGTGCTTGAGTTTTGTAAAGGTTATGTTTCTAAAGCTGTTTAGGTGCTTAAAGGTGCAAATCCCATGGGATTTGTTGTAACGCTCCAGCGTTTCATTCTGTTTGGGAACCATGGGCAGATAGATGGGTATATAGATTTAACAGAAGGGCCTCCTCGGTGGCCATGTGAAGCGCAGGGCATCTAAACCCGTATCAGAATGTGGTCCTGTGCCTGTTACATCAGGTAGATGTTATTAAAGAATAGATTTTCTGAAATTTTCACAGTCTAATCCAGATGTTTGAGAATTAATGTGACTTTTATTTTTATTCCTTGATCTCAGGAAAATAAAGTGATAAATGGCAGCTCTGAGTCCTTCCATCGTGTTCTCAGAACCTCTCACCTGGCCCTGCTGCATGCTCACTGCACTGACTGCTCTTGTTGGTCTCGTAATTGCACATTTCCTCTGCAGATTTCAGCAGTAATAGTTTTTCCAATTGTTCCTATAAAATAAGCTATAAAATAGATTGTGGTTTTAATTGTTTAGCTTCATTCTGCAGACTAATCGTTGGACTTGAGGCATGTTACATTAAATACAGCTAAAGGTTTCATTATTCAATTGAAACTAATCTAATTAGATAGAGACAATCATTTAATTTGGTTATGAATCTAATCTCTCATCCGGAAACTTCTCCCTGACAAAGTCCCTTGTTTCTCTTTGGGAACAAACGTGCCAAGGAGTGAACATTGCAGGGATATCCTGATCCCATGGATGCTGGTGGTGACTGGGTGTTAATGCAGTGCTGCGACAAGCCTGGCCACACTACCTACAACCCATAGGGCTCCACACTGAGCAGTATCCACTCCCTGCTGCGTTTTCCCAGACTAAGGAGCTAAGTTGAGAAACTTGATCAAGTAGCCAGGAGAACCTCACCAGCCAAAGTCATTGTTAAGTTCCTGATGTAAACCCAGTATTGTTGCCTTTACCATAGTTTCGATGATTTATGCCAGCATATATGACTCTTTTGCTGATGTAGGTTACACTTACTTAATGTAGGTTACAAATGTAGGTTACAAGTACTTAAGGGGAGATACTTCTTTATATATGTATATAGCATCATTCTACTGCTAGAGGTTACACAGCTAAGAAATGGGTTTAAGTCTTTGAAGAGAAAATTAAATCTAATAGCTTGTGTAACCAGGTTGTGGTTTGAGTTTGCAGTGACCAAGTTGCAGGATCACACTTTTGTTCTACATCTTTGGCAATCATTTGCTAAGTTAAAAGGGCCAGAAGTTCAGTGTAGCATTGCTGGCTCTAGAGCCCTCTCCAGTTCCTGTAGGTACAGGCATGCAAAGGAAGGAGAAATAAGCCAGCATTGCACCTGGGAACAGGCCACTTCCTCCTGCAGGTTCTGAGTGAATGTTCAAGGGTTCCATTAAAGAGCCCGTGAATGGAGGGTGACTGGTAACCAGTGTTGGTGACTGCTGTCTCATGGGAGTGGAGGCTCCTTCAGTCCTTCAGAAAGAGAAAACCAATGTCTTTGTCTTGATGCTGGATGGGGGGGTGCTCTGTTCCCAGGCAAACAGAGCTGGTAGCTCAGAACTGCAGTGGAAGCAAAACCAACTTCAGCCCAGTAGAATATTTATTGTATCTTCCTCCCTTAATTCAGCGAAGGAGCCAAGATTTGTCCTCTTGAGACTGTGGAGTATTAATTAACTGAAGACGGGCTGAGGAATGGATGGCTCTCCTAAGTGTTCTCCCTATGCTTTATTATCATTCTAGGCTTTTAAAACAATGGCTGTGCCAAAGAAAAGATTAGAGTGAGGTAGAGACATGGATTTTAATAATAAGTAGACAAAATTATATCAATATACAGTGTACACAGTCAGAACAGAAGAGAAATTATAAGGTATATTTGAGTAAGAGGCAATTGTGACTTGAACAGATTACTCTTATCTAATATGTTTATTGCCACATAAATACAAAGATGTATGGAACTCTATTGGTTGTATATAGAAAAGAAGTAAATAGTATGTACGCATATATAAATAATGTATCTCCATTTTAGTGACACATACAGATACTGTACCTACTTCTTTCTATCTATACATGAAAAAGGGACTTAGAGCAAAAAGGATGTTTCATCCCATCAATCACTGTCCTACTCCCCTCCAGCATTTTTTGTTTGATCACTCACAGTTGTAGTATATGGAACTACAGTCTTTCTATGGAAAATAGAGATGTGAGCATCTGCACAGCAAAACCTTCCCCATCTGCCTCTGAGATTTTGAAGGAGGAGGGTAAAGTTGCATTCACAACTGGGACGGAAGAAACCTAGCCTTGGTTAATGTTAAGGAGAGGAAACAGGTAGGGAAAGGTAGAATAGTTGTGACAGCTTTCTAAAGCAAGATGATTATGAATCTTTTATCTTTATTAACTTTATTACAAAGAAAAGAGAGAGAGGCTGATGTTTCTCGTTTCCTAGTTGCCATTGCTGATGGGACAGCAGTGACTTGGCTGGACCTGTCCTGTCCATCTGTCCTATCCATCAAAATCCTTTCTCATCCCCACCCCTGCTGCTGTAGATGAAGCTATAGCATTTTGCATCCTAACCACAGTGGAAATAGTTACTTGGATGGAAGGCCCTGAGTTCCTTTAACAGTCTCAGGAAGCATCATGACAGGCATAGTCTCAGTTTGGAGGTTGTGACAAAGCCCAGATCAAATGCATTTCCTGTGGCTTTAGCTTTGGCTGTGAGCGTTTCGTACGCAACAGAGCCAGGCCGGTTCTGCACATTGCCTCCCTCAGGGGGTAGGGAATTAGGTCTACAGAACCAGAGCCACATAGAGGGAAGCATTCCTTACCCTTGCAAGAAGGGAGCGTTGATTCCGGTCAGTGCTGATGCCAAGGACTTGTAGTCTTTCCCATGGAAGAATTTCAGTTTTCCAGTAATGCTGTAATTATCACCCTGTCATGTCACAAAGCAAACAGGTTGGCAAACCTAGGTACCCAACTAAATAATCTGTGCCATAATCCAAACATATAATGGTAATTAAATCTGACAACTTAATAAGATGCTGGGATTCAGATGTACAGTAGTAATCTACAATTAAGTAATCTTTTGTAATAGCACCCTGCCAGTTTGTAAAAATGCAGGTAGAGCCCTGTGTACTGCTGCAGAGCAAAAATATTGACACAGGAGAAGGGATCCAGGCAGTGATCAGCCATTCAAAGCAACCCTTACCCAACCAGGAAGGGTGCAAGAAAGGCAACGACTCATTGCAGGCATTCAGCTGCTGCCCCTCACATGCATTCAGAGGTGCTCTGCTTCACTTGGGAAAGGCTTTTTCTGCTGGTTTGAGGGATTGTGCTGCCTGATGTCTCTAATGAGGTTTTTGGCAGTTCATTGCCTAACCTCAGACATGGCTGATTAGAGCAACAGTCCATCTAGGATCCCGCTGGGGTCACTGATCTCCAATGCTCATGTGCTCCTGAGCAGAGAGGATCCATTACACAGGATCTGAACTGGAAGAAGTTCCATTTCTAGCACAATCTTTAGTGGCGTTGAGGTTCCATCACTTTGAAGCTATCTTCTGCAGTCAGTAGGATTGATTGTTTAATACTCAGTGCCCCAGATGCTGTGCTACGTAGCACAGGAAAAAATTAGACATAATGGTAAGACAAGATTAGATGTGATGAGAACACAGAAAGCAGACATTAAATTGGGGCTCATTCTACTAAATCAGCTGGTGAGAACTGAGAAGAAATGAAGACACACACTTCTAGGAACTTATGGATTTCCCTTTTAAGTCCTTTTGGGTTTTAAATAAGTAATGGTACATGCTTTTGCCTTCATTGCTGCAGCACATGTCCCATCTCTTCATGTATAACCTTCCTGAAGGGGAAGGAAAAACACAACCCCTTCCTCAAGCACCTTCTGAGAGCAGGTGGGCTGAGGAGGGGCTTTGCACCAACTCCCCCTTGTAACCAGCACTGGTGCTCCACAGAGGGTGATTGTGTTTTAGTTATGATGTCAATAAGGAGCTCCCAGGAAAGCTTTTGTTTGATCCTTTGAAGCTCTGAGTGAATGAAGTGAGCCTTGGAAAAGCAAACCAAGGCAAGAAACCTTCTAAAGCTAGGAACCACTTGGGGATTGTTGCATGACAGTGATGGTTTTAGGCACAGGTAAGAGGTTTCCTGCATGTGTCAGTCTGAACCATTCTACCAGGGTTTCTTTCTTTTTTATCTTTCCTTTTCCTTTCTGCTTCTGCTCACTCCCCTCTCTCCTGTTGTTACTGACTGTTCCTACAGATGCTGTTTTCCAAGCGAGAGCGTTGGGGAATCAATCACAGCCATGTTATAAAAGCATCCCCATCACTACAGAGCTGAGTAAGTTATTCTTTAGGAGCAACTTTCACGGCAGCAATATGCATGCTGCATTATTTATTTACCCCAGTCCCTTTTTAGAATTCACAGGCAGGAAGCAACAAGTGCGACATGTCCAAGGAACATTAAAAGGTTTGACTTAGATGTTAATTCACTGGCTTTGAAGGAGTCAGGATGGTTTATCAGGAGAATAAATATAACAAAGTGCTACAAAGGTCTCGGTGTGTAGCAGAACTCTGAGGCATCCGTTTAGGAGAAAGATAATGTCCTTGGGGGTCCTTTGTGCTGGACTGGACCTCAGGGGATCTGAGTCCCACTCACGTGGCCTGCCTTAATCCCACTTCTCCTGACATACTTCACTAAGGTAGATAAACCAGAAGCTTATTTCCTTGATTTGTCTTTATTTTCAATGGAGAAAGGCACCACCAAAGGCACTTCTGCCCAGATGAACTCAAACTTGCCCTTTGGCCATGCTTTCCTCTCTTGATGAATTTAAAAAGCACTAAGAGAGACCATATGCCTAGTTTTTATGCCATAACAAAAGGGGGTGAATGAATCAAGGCCTCTTCTCTCTGTTCCAACCCTGCCCTTTCTGAGGCTGTGATTCTCTCCTCCTTTCCTGGATTATGGGGGTAGCTGCTGGCTTCCTTATTTGCACAAGTGGCTGTGGAAGAGCAGAGTCTGCTCCAGTCAGTCGGTGGGGTGCAGTGCCTGCTTGGGGTGCAGTGCCTGCTTGGGGTGCAGCACCTGGGTGGGTCGGGGCACACCCCAAGGTGCACAGAGTGCAGGAATTCTACTCCAGAGCCCAAACCCCTTTGCCCTCATTCCACAAGGCTCAGCCTCTCTCACCTACATTCAGAACTGAAGTAAGCCATGGACTTGTGCCATGCTGCTCTTGGCTGTCTTTAGTTACAAACTGGATCTGTTAATGAGGAACGTGTACCAGCTAACTGGCTGCTGGTCCCATAGCAGTCAGTATCACAGCAGTGGTGTGGCTGGTACCAGTTCCAGGGGGCATTTAAAGCACTAACACAAGAACGTACCCATCAGATTAGCATAGCATGGTTCTGACATCATGACCACCCCTGGCTCACTCAGGCTTTGCTTGCTTTCTTTTCCATGCAGTGCTTGGAAGTCCATTGTGGACTCAGTACACGTGGGGTCCTCCTCCTGCACCCAAGTTTGCAGGTGGAGCAGGGCTGGTGAGCAGCCTTGCTCTGGAGCAGGCACTAATAATATCTGATTTATATGAAGCTCTGCTTAGTCAAAACTTGCACCTGATGAGCTGTGTCCCAGAGCAGTTAAGCACCTCAATGGGCTGTTCGGTCCTGTGTGCTCCATAGACCAAAGCACTGAGGAGCTACTGTAAGGAAGGGCACAAACCAATAAGGTAATGATGCCTCCTCCTCCTGAGCAGAGCTCTTGCCTTTCCCAGAGTGCTGTTTGGATATCTTGTGCTGTAGTTTAGGCATTTATTTTTGCTGTGTCCAGAAGTCTCAGGAATGCTTTAAGCTGGCTACTGAGGCCCAGCTCCTCTGAGAAGATATTGTGCAGTCAAGCTGACATCTTCAGACAGGCATTGCACCCCTGTGATTTCCCTCCAGGATGTGGTGTGTCAGTGGAGGGGAAAACATCTGCAATCTGTTGACATGACTTGGATTTTAGTCATGTCAGATCTTTGACAAAGTAATGAATTGAGCTCAGTCCCTTAGCACATGGATGCCTGCCCCTGCTGTAGGCTTGAACAGCACAGAAATATGTTTGGAGTTACAGGGATGGGCTACAAAGCAAAATAACCCCAAGAATTTAGAACCTGGAAGCACAAACCAGCTAAACAAAACCAGCTGGAGCTTTCCTGTGATTGAATAAGCTCCCTGTGAGTCCCTGTGGCAGGCCTCGGTCTGGACAAATGCTTGGTGCTATGCCTATCTCTAGAAACAAGCAGAGAGGGGTAATACTTATGTGCCTTGCTTTGTAAGGGCTTTGCTTATTCCAGGCACACCAAGCGCTGACCAAAGGCCATCTGTATCACTGGTGTGTCTGACACACCAAACCAGCCACACAGTATGTATTGCTAGCTGTGTTGCTGCTCACAACCTGCCATCAGAGAAGCCGAGATCATTCATACCTGCAGCTGAAATCCTGCCCCTGCTGAAGGCAGCAGGAGTTCTGCAATTCATCTTGACAGGCCCAGGAAGCAATGTGCTATCTGCCAAGCTTGACTTGGCTCTGTCACAGTTCCTCTGTGTGCTGAGGTCCCAAAGGTCTGTTCTCTAGGCAGGGACAGAGCTGACAATCCCCTGAGGGCCTGTGCTCCTCTACAGGGGGCTAAGTAGGAAACTTGCCTTGAGGAGCAGCAGAGCTCTGTGTTGTAGCTATGCTCTGATGTGCTGCTGCTTCTCCTTGCCCACACGTGCGAAACACAGAAAACCAAGAAATGCTAAACTGGCTGCTTTGCATCAGGCTGAGTGGCAAAGCTTTGCATGGGCTCCTGCAGGCCACATCCACCAAGCTGAGCACAGCTCAATGTGTTGAGCATCTTGTGAATTTCTGAGTTGCTCAGTGGCCTTGGGTTTGTGTTATGAATGGTTATTCCCAGAAACAATGGATTCTAGGAGCCCTAGCCATAAGGAGACAGAGACCTGGGAGAGGAGTAGCAAAGAGATCTGTGAAGAAACCAGTCCTGGAAGTATGTAAAGGAGAAAGAGAATGGTGTGGAGAAATAAAGTGCATCCCATCCTGTGGCTGCAAGACATGCTTTCATACCCAGCCTGTATAAGCCATCAGTGAAGTCATACAGATTAATGCTAGATGCAAGGCCAACACTGAAATCCAGGCTGGGTGAAATATCTGTATTGGGAGTACATGGCTGAAGGATGACACCAGCACTGCAAGACAACAGGAGACATTAATAGTATTGGTATTCTGGCTAGTTTTAGTCATCTTTAAAAATGATGCACTCAAACGCTTCCTGACCCAAGGGGACATAATAGAAATCAGTCATTACTCACACAGAGTTAGTTGTGCTCACTCTCTATTTTTTAATGGGAAGATACAGGTTCTTGATCTCAATTCCTCTCAGTCTCCTGCTGTGCTGCTGTCATTCATCAGCATTCCTACTGGTAGCGCTGGAGTGCCAGGGCATACCTAGCATGTTCATAAGCACAGCAGGGGCCTTCTGCCTGGGGGTACTTGGACACTTCCCTCAAAATAGAAAAGAAGATTAAGGAGGAATGGCTTTCAGGGTGGGGGGATGCTGCAGGCTTGTCTCAGCCAGTGAGAATAAGGTTGAGAAACTAGTGAAGATCCCTTTCACAGCAGGGCAGCTGTGCCAGGGACTCTGTCACCCCAGTGTAAGCCAATAGAAATAGTAATGGTATTTCCATAAAGTCAGGAAAATAAGGGGAAGAATTAGATTGTTCCTTTCTTTTGCAAGGCACGTAGATTAATTAGGAGCTGAGATCTTCAACCTTAGCTTTAGGATTCTGTACCTTTTGTCTGCCATGGCACACTCAGTGCAATGTTTTACTAATGCTGCATGCTGTGGCTAGTGCTGGACCCAGAATAGCAAACTGAATTCATTAACTTCTGATTCTCGATGCCTTCCCTCTATTGCTAGGGTGTTTCCTCTTTCTTCCTTGCTTTTTCAATAGAGTTTTCACCAAATGTCTAGTTCGTTATCCAAGCTCCTAGTGGCAAGTATGAGATTCCAGAGCAAGATCAGCTTTTCACTGCTGGTGCCCCTCAGGAGCTATCTGCTCAGATTGCTTCTTGAATTCTCTCTTGTCTGGGCTAAGTAGATGTATCATGTCCTGTCATGTTCAGTGGCATCAGTGTATAACAAAGTCTTCCATAGCCAGGGTAAACCCACTTAAGCTAGATTTAATGATGATCAAGGCCATGCGTGTCAGAGAAAGGCCCAAGAAACGTTGCAGAGATCAGTGCTGTGATTAGTTACATGGTGCCCTGAGAATAATACATGTCTGTTCCTATTTGAGCAGTTTGCTCATCACTGGGCAGCTGTGATTTCTTGGGGTAGCGGGTTGCATACACTGAAAGGCAGCTCCCAGACACATCTCTCAGTATATGCCATCAGCAGCAACTCTCTCTGTTATAGATACACACTTTCAGAGTGCTTCTATGAGTTCCTCCTGTTCCCAGCTCCAAGATATTGACAGGTTACAAAAGGTATTTCAAGCCATCCTTTATTTACTTTTTCACAATGTGATGTTAGAATCAGCCCCTCTAAGGGAGCTGCTGTCACTGAAGCCAAAATCGCACTTGACACCAGCTGGGCCCTTGGTGGAAGCTCCAGCACTGATGCCAAAGGCTGAGAAGATTGTGGGGATTCTGGATTCTTACATGTTTGTGTAGAAGGGAGTTTTATGAGCCTGGCTTGAGGTGCACTGGTGAGCTAGGGAGCAGGGAGTTTGCACTACCACCGCTTTACCATAGCAGGCATTGAGAACTGGAACACTTAACTCTTATCTGGCCATCTGGCACCTAGGCAGAAATTCCCTGGAAATTTGGATGCTGAAAAGGTATAAACCAAATTCCACAACGTGACCACTGCTGATCCACTGGACCCCATCAGGCTTTCAAAGTGCTTATTGTGGTGCATTTGTGGCAGTGTGTTCTTTTGAAAACATTTGCAGCACCAAGATCAGATCCATTGCACCAAACCTGCAAGAACAGAGGGAGTGTGGGGATCTCCCCTGCTCACATCACCCTGTTACGTGCAGTTAAACCTGAGTGATGCTGCCAGTGGTGACACACGTGGGTCTCACTTTGGTGGAGTCAAGGCAGGATTTTGGCAGTGGAGCCAAAACTGAGCTGCATTTCCAAAGCAGCCCCCTCTTTTGCTGAAAGCCCCTTTCTTTCTTTTCACCCCAAATCCCAGCCTTCCAGTCAGGTTCCACACGTCACTCTCAGCTCATGTCCAAGGGGATAGTGCTTGGGTGGCAGTTTTACAGACACTGAATAAATACAAAACAAATCTCTCCAAGGGATAAGCAGTCCAAAGTAAGTGTGTCAAGTCCAGTTAATGCTTTTCTGAGAAGGCTTCAGTGTTAGGGAAAGTATTATATTGCTGCTACTCACTGATATGTCAATCAGCCAGATGGTAATTAATGACTGCTGGTGTCAAGTGTAAAAGTAACTCAAGACATAGCATGACCTGTCTTAAGGGATAAAATTTCACTCAAGCGTAAGATTCCAAGGCTGTCCAGGAACAATCAGCACTCAACTCTGCTTTAAAGTAGAGGGGCACCTTTGGCTGGATTCAGTTATCCTATAAATACAGTGAAGAGAGAAATACAGTATTGCTTAGAACAGCAGTATCAGGGAGGAGATGTGTGAACTGGAGAAGAAAGAGAAGGTCGGGAGCCGTCAGCAGTCCAGTGTCACCTCCTGTTGCTGTCACTGTGTGTATCTGTTGAAATATCTCCAGCCACTCGGTGCAGGAGTGCTGCTTGCTTTTAGCTTGAAAGGAGACTTGGCAGAAGAATCTGAATGGGAGAATGCAGTCTGTAAAGGGGAATGTTACCCTTGGAAGCCTGAAGCAGAACCAGCATTTGCTTCAACATGACCCTTGGGGTCTCCACAGGCAGAAAACAATTCAATGAGCATGATCATTACAGCTGAGGTACTCTAATGAGTCCCGAATTCCCTTCCTGATCCAGCTGTGGGTTCCTAAGCTGAGCAGGACCAGTTTGAAAAGCATCATAGCAACACGGGAGTCAGTGGGAGCAGGCAAGTGCTTGGTGATGGAGAAAGGTTTCCAGCCTTGCCTTTGTGTGCAGAAGTATTCCCAGAAATCTGCTTGTCTGAAGTAACCAAGCATCAGCTGGCGAGGAAGGTAACATCTCATGGGCGCGTTGCAGGAATGTTGTTCCTTTAAAGTCAGCTGCAAGACCCCTTCTAAATGCAGTGTGTTACTTCAGAGTGCACACACACATGCACACCTCTACAGTTTCTCCGCCTTTCAAATTCCTGCAGTGTAACTCAGCAAAGAAAGTACAGAATGAGGGTGACATGCAAATCCTATTAATTCATCCAAGTATGGAAATGCAATCCTTTTGATGTCAAAAAGTACAGCAAGGATATGTTAAAGAGCTCAGCACGCTTCTGTTAAATATGTAAAGTGCAGATTCCCCCTGAGCTGTATCACTCCTGGATAACCCTGGACTATAGCTCCTTACTTGAAAAGACTGGGAATTACTCTAACAGCATTATACCCCTTTGCCCAACAATATGGTCAGATGTTCCTAAGTGGATTTGAGTGCAGCGTGGATTTAGGAACACCATTTCTTCTCTGAAGCTTGTTCAGATTCTTTACTCAGGCAAATGCAGGTGACAGATTCCACAAAGTGGGTCTATGTAGGAAATGAGCTGCTTGAGAAAGGGTGGAAAAGAAGTTATTTGATGCACTGCAGGCATCACTGATTAGAAAACAAAAAGAGAGAGGCTCTGGGCTAGGCCTTTTTTGCCTTAGGTCTGAATTTGGCTAAATAAGTGTTTTAGTGTTGGACTGAATTGTCCACTTTGGGTCCTTTTCTAATAAGAGTGGGTTTGCTTCTTCTACAGCAGGACTCCTCCTTTGGAGACATCTGCTACAGAGCTTTAGACTTGTCTGGGATGCTGTGCTTTGGGCTCTGTCACCTGATGGAAGAACCCAATCTGTACAGGAATAGGTAGGTACACCTTATCTCAAACTGTACCATAAATTCAGAAGATAGGAGTTGTAACTTTGAAGTTAGGCATCTGTTTCAGGCAACCTGAATTACTTATTTTTGTCTTGGATTTAGGCATTGCTGTAGGTGGCTAAGGCCATTTGAAGCAAACTGCTGTGTGGTTTGAACATGGTGCTTACTGGTGCTTGGATGAGATTCCCTTATGTTCACTTAAAATGTGATTTATCTTTACCAGGGAGCCTTCTGCATTAGAGAGCTACTGGAGCATGAAGTCAGTAATGCTGCTGAGGGCAGGGATTTCAGAGAGTTTGCAGGCAGAGAGAATCTTCTCATCTAACCTGTTCTACTCACTGATTCTTTCAATTGCAAGATCTCAGGGATTGCTTGAGCTTCAGATCTCCTGGACAGACAGTTAGACTTGACTTAAGATTTGGAGCAATCAAGAAATGCAGCACATCTTTCAGCAGCTGTTTCAGACACTAACTGCCTTCACTTAAATATATGCAGAATATGTAAAATTAAACCTCCTGTGTATTCTCCTCACTCCAAAGAATTCTGCACACACAATCAGGCATTGCAGAAAACCCTACAGCTTTCTTGCTATCCCAGACACTTGGGTTACTCACAAAGCAGCCTGAATCCCATGTGCTGCTGCTTTTCCAGGTTGGTGATTGCTTGGCCTGCCAGTGATTTGAAGATGCTGTCTACGGATCTGCTGCTCTGTTGTTCCATTCAACACTACAACAACTGATGACCTGTGATGTGGGATGGAAGTCAGCTACCAAGCAAGAAATCAGGTAGTGCAGGCACCTTCCTGCCAGAGTTAGATCATGAAATGCCCTGCAAGTAAAAAGTGGTACAAGTTATGGAGACCCCCAAAAAATTGTTGATGTTCTGATTCCTTAGGGGTGGCATTTGAATTGGGCTGAGCTTTGCCATGAGGTTACTACTGAAAGCAGTGTCATTAAGCTTGAACAACAAACATGCCAGAGAGTGAAATGCTTTCTCTGTGAAAAAAAGGGCAAAACCCTTGAGTTTCTGCTGAGCACTGCAACAGACCCAAGTATATGCAAACACGATGACTCCATTGAGTTCAGAGATCCTCCGCTGAACTTCTCAAAGTGCAAAGATTCTAGCACACTGAAATGGAGTTTCCTTGCAGCCAGAACTGAAGATGCTGGATTGCTGGGCATGAAAACAACCAACAAACCAAGCAAAACCAATCCCCAGGAACTTGTACCATAAATCAGGTCCTGCCTGTACATTATGAAGTCAGTTGAGGGAAGGAGAGTGTTGTTGTTTGAGGTTTTTTCTCTCTCTCTTTCCCCTAACACTAATTAGGTTTGAAAGACTGCAGCTTGAGTCCAGATACCACATGCCGAGAAGAAAGGAACCCAAACAGCTGACGCAGAGTTCAGACTAAACTAACTGCAAGCTCCCCAGGGACATCACAAGGTAAACCTGATAGTCTCTGTCATTTACAATCATTATCAGGCAGCTGAGGCCCTGTAATTTTACTAGGGAGCCAATTAACAGATCCCTGAAGCTCAAGAATAAGGTCTTGGTCCTTTTTCTATTTTAGACAGGAAAAGGGGGGAGGTAAGCCTTTGTTTCAAACAGACTCTCCAGAAGCTTTCCTACCCAGGGGAATGGTCAGATCTGGGCTTACACTTCTCCTCTTGAGGAATAACTAAAGCACCAAGCTTAAGAGTCAAGCAACTGGCTTTAATAGCCAGCACTGCAACAAACTGGCTGCGTAACCTTGGGTGAGTTATTTAACTGTGTCCTAATGCTGCTTCCTGCATACAGGAATAATATAATAACATACTTGTTAATATGGATAATGAGAGCTTAGGGGAAAGGGCTGTCTCTTGTGATTTGTTTGGCCTAACATAAATAGGCACTGATTTAGGATGGGATATTCAGGAACTCCACTCAGACAACATGAGTAAGAAACAAGAGAAGAGCTTGGACCAAAACTCCAGATGAAAACCTATCTGCACTCCGGGCAGTTTGGATTCAGGTTTGAGCCTTAATGTGTTGGGCTCGTCTTTCCTGGAACAAACTAATCATACATTTTCAATGCAGGACAGATTGCAAGTAGGAATTGGTGAACCGTGCTCTGAGCAAACAGAGCACATAGGAAGCATGCTTTCCCTTTGCCAGCCCTTTGCAGACCTGAGCCTGAGCCAGGACACTCAGCTGATCTCTTGGTAGGAGTTTTTTGGCCTAAAATCACCCACTGTATATACAAGCTCAGATTAGAATTTGTGTGCTGGATTCTATTTACCCTCTGGCAGAACAACGCTTCCATAATAGTGTCTCAGCCCATTCCCTAGCATGTGTTATTTTAAACAGACAGGACACTTAAAAGGTGAAAAGAAGAGCCTGGACAGGGTTTGCATTCCTTTGGCTACAAAGGATACCTCATACTAAGACCCTGCAAGCTCTCTGTATTATCATCATCTGAAGCTTGCTTGATTTTCAGCTGTAATTGAGTCTGAGCAGGGCACAGGGGAGGTAGCATCCCTTTTTCTTCCTTTTTGTTCTGTTGCTGTTCAATAACGACACATGCCTGGGCCTCTGTGTTCTGATATTAAGCAGGTCTTGTGCAATGTTCAGGCATTTTTATTAAGAACCCCCAAAACCTGTCCCATAACTTCCCTGAGAGGGTGAGAAACTGAGGCTACATTGCCAGCAAACTCTTCTGTCTGAAATCATCTGCTTTGCCTAGAAAAGGGATGCAAATGTTAAAGTGTTCCTTTGTGACTGAGTTCCAGGACACATGAGTTCTAGCTTGAAGACACCAAATGCTGGCTTTCCTACTGTGTTAGTCCAGAGCTGTGCTATTTGGTGTAAAAGAGCTGCAGCCCCTCGTGCAGGTATCTTTTCTCTTTCCATTAGAAATAGAGGGGTTTTTCCCCGAAGGTGTCTTAGGTGCAGGACTGCCAGTGATGACATGTGCCATGATGCGTTCACACTGTCTCTGTGATGAGGGAATGTGCCCATCTCAGTCACACAGCTTTTCCAGTATAGCATATTTCCAGTTGCTTAACCTGCAACTACTCGAGCGTGTGATTTACTGGGCTAAGGTGGAGGGGGGAGAGGTGACAAGGTGGGAAGGGACCTCTTTCATTTTGCTTATTCCACCTTTTTGTTCAGTTGCTCTATCTGAGCAAGCAGTTCTGCTTCTCATGCAAGAAGGGAGAGAAATCCTAAGAAAGGTAAAAGCATTAATGGGTCAAGGCCTCTTTTGCATAATTCTATTATCACCAGGAAGATTCTGCAATAATCATGTTAGGCATGTGCTCTGGAGCATCAAAGTGACTTGTCTTACCTTACTTTTTGATGTTAGACAGGTTTAAATGCTTTGTACAGATGAGGCACCTCAGACAGCTGATCAAGAAAGCCTGTGCTGTTCAAGCAAAGCAAAGGCCTGTTTTGCCTTTTTTTTTAATGTCAACAATGCCACATTCTTCCAGCAAGGAATAATCTCTGTTGTCACAAACTGAAAAGCAAAGGGGTAGGAGAGAATCAGTGGGGGGATGCCTGCAGGCATGCTTTCTGAAGCTGCCACCTTTGAATCTTCAGCACCAGCATCTTCCTGTGTATTGTTTGGGTCATATGTTTAAATTCAGCTCCTGCAATGAAACCCATGGTGTGGTACCTGAGGCTGTCACAGGATCTCTGTGCTGCTGTTTGCCAACCTGCACCCATTCTGAGAGCTGAAGGTCATCTTAGTGTGTGTCTGGCAATTAATATTGGTCTGGTTTAATTGTTAGCAGTGTTACTGGAGTTTCTGAGTTCTGGAACTTATGATATCCAATAGAATCAGGTAGTCCTGACCCTGGTGAGCTTAGGTGGTACACACAGAACAGTCACAAAGGAAGCAGAGGAGCTGTAGTTTGCTCAAAAGCATACTGATGGAAAAGGATAAAACCAGGACCCAAATGTCCTGATTTCTGGGCTAGCAGCTTTCTCACTAGGCCATTTTGAGTTCTACTCTCAGATCTGAGCTCCTGCTAACATGATCATTCCCTTGCTGCTCTGTCTAGGGATTTAACATTCCAGAGGTTGTTGAAATGGCCTTCATGGAACAGTACTTGATGAATTACTTCCCCATTTGGTGTACAATGGACAGCCTCTTTACAGAAACAGACAAGTATCATCATGCTTTCAAACAGGGAAGTATGTTCCTTGAGTTTACCTGGTAGGTTAGCTGTCTTGCAGTGGTGTCTTGTCTGTCTTGTCAGCTGAGCCACACTGTTGTTTCAGGCTAGTACATGACAAATGGAGCCAAAAACCTCTCCAGAGATGCATGCATGGAAATGAAGATTCTGCAGAGACTCAAACATGCAAAGGCATCCACCTGGATCTGAACACTGATAAGGGCAAACACAGCGATAAACACAGGCCTCTGCAAAGAGCACTTGCCCATAAAGAGGTTAATATGTTCATATATACAAGCCATACATACGAGCAAGTTTTCTCCCCCTCCTCCTTCCTGTAGTCAGGTTCAGTCCAGCAGGATGAGTGGTGCCGGATGTCACTGCTGTGAGCTGGGCTGGGTTTGCAGAGCACAACGCTGCCAGTGGTGACTGACCCAAAGTCAATGGGATCTGAGGAGAATCCAGGCTCTGTTAACGTCAGCAGAGGCAGGCTGGGCATTGACAAAACCAGAGGTTGCTGCAAATACCAAGTGTCATTCTTCTCTGAGCAGGGATGGTGAGAGGCCTAGGAACGTCCCATGGAGATTAACTGCTTCGCAGCAGGATGAGGAGCTGTCTCCTGAAGTGAAGGGACATCCTGTTGTCCTGAGAACACTTGGGAGGAAGGATGCATGACAGCAGGAGTAGTCTTTGGAAGCTACACACAGCTTCCTGCAAAGCATGTATCGTGTCTGAAAGATGATTTTACTCTGCTGAGATAAACTCCAAACACCTAATGGTTTAAGTGAATGCCAGAACAGAAGGAGGTCTCTCTCAGTCATTAGTTTGCAGTGGGTTCTTTAGCCTCTTCCGACTGAAGGAAGGGCTCTTTTGCTACTTTTCCATCCATCTACTTCAGCTTTCTCTCTTGACCTGCCACCAATGTACCATAAAGCCAATGTCTTATTCCCCACTGTCTCTCTAGTGGCCAGTTATAAAGGGACTAGAGCTGTTTAACTGCTGATTGCTTCTCTCCTTGCAGCAAGAGGCCATGCAGAGTGAATTAGGTGACCTAACTGTATTAAGCAATCTGGAAGTGCATCATTAATGCTTCTGACACTTTTTCTGTAGTACACATGTGCCAACTAATAAGCATTAGTGACTGAAGGGTCTCCATTTGCCAGAAAACAGATGTAGCCAGAGCAGTGAAAGCACAGACACAGCCCACTGGGCTCTCCATCCATTGAGATGCTTTTCCAAACACCTCTGTCCAGTGTGGGTGAGAGTTACACAGGGATAACACTTGGAACCAGCTGTTTCTAACTTCTGCTAAAGCTTTAATGGAGAGCCTGGGGTTTTGGGGTTGGCTTTCTTTTTCCTTGGTGAGAAAGGATTTTAGTTTCCAGCCAGAAGGAGGAGCCAGATCAGTCACTGAGGCTTGGAATTTGGTTGTCTCCTAAAGCTTTCTGCGAAGGAATAAATGCAACCCCACTGAGATGCTTGCTTTTCCCTTTGTGGCCAGGGGAAAGAAATATTAGGTTTTTTGTGAAGGAGAAAACTATTTTCCTTAAGTCCATCTATTTATTTTTACAGAAGTTTTCCAGGTTGAGGTTAAAGGTTTGGTTCTGTTTTCCTCTCATTCTCATTCTTAAATAAGCCCATACCTTCAGAAAAGATTTAGAGGCAACAACTGCTCTGACTTGAAACTGTGCCTTCGTAAAACACACTCTGAGTAGCAGGCATTTCTTGCTCCCTTTCTCTCATCTTAGTCCTACTGAGCACTGCCAGCAGTGGGAAAGCCAATGTCCCCAGTTCCTCACTCTTCTATGAGAGCAAGGCCTGATGCTTGCCAGCAACAAGCCTTTTGTTTCCACCCGTGTGGCAGGTCTCATGATCTCGCTTATCCAGGCAACCACCAGAAAGAAGCAGAAGTCCTAAATGCCAAAGTAATGCATCAATCATAATCCCTGCGCTGGCAGCACTCACGTAACTGCTTAAAGACCTCAACAGCCCTCTGGCACTTAAGGAAAAAAATCATCAAATTAATCACAGGTGAAACACTTGGACCTGCTCCAAAAGGCCCTGGATTCACTGCCAAGCTTTGATGCTAATTTTCCTTCTAAGTAACCCCCTAAAGAAATTTACGATTAGGTAATGAAAGTGATGAATAAAGAGATACTTAGAAGAAGGAGGGAGAAACAAAAGCGGGGGGGGGGAAAGATCAAGCTGGAGTCAAAAGCCTTAAATCTCCTCCTTTCCTCAAGGAGTGATGGTAGTCACGTCTGCGCACGCGTTGTCTGGGGAAAATCGGGTTGGATTCCCACAGGAACCTGGAGAAGTATTCCTTAAATGAATGTTTGCATAACCAAATAAAACAGGAAAGATGGAGCTCCTAAACACAGTGTCGTGGCAAGATGCATGAGGGGGAAAAAGGACTGTGGCTTCTGTCTGAGAATCACATACTGTACGCCTCTTGTCAGAAACTGCCTCCGGTTCCTGAGGTCCATGGCCTGGAAAGGTGTGGTTAGATTCCTAAGAACTTTGGAGCATCTGAACATCTTTGAAACATGTAACCATAAGTTCTGAGTAGGCCACAAGTCCTGTAAAGTACTTCTGAGTGTCCTCTCAGCAGCTTTTGATTTGCCTTTTTGCTTCAGGCAGATGCACCAAGCTCAGTGTAAGGAGCATGAGTTTAAACTTAGGAACACAGTTTGATGGTACCAGGATTGTGTCCACAGAAGATGCAGATATACACCCAAAACAGAGCAAAAAACCAGGATCTGATTTCAGTTGAGGCTGGGTAAAACAAGCGCGTCACTCCCTATCCAGGGCTTTGCTCCTGGCTTGTTGGCACAGTCTTGCCTCATTCTTTCCTTGTGGCTAAAAGTGAGTCTTGGAATCCAGGAAACTACTGGCCCATAAAATGAAAAGTAATGGGGGGTGGTTGTAAGGGTGGTTTGTGGTGGTGGGAATATCTTCCCTCCAGGACAACATCTCTCCCATTGCTTTCTCCATTTTGATCCCAGGCCTTGACATGGCAAGAGCTGCCCTGCACTCACCTTTTGCTCTGCTCTGGGAGCATGTCCAAGCCTCTGCTCCACATTACATGATACCCCTGACCTGTCCCTGTTAATAAATGCCTGCTGACCCCATCACACAGCCCCTTCTGCTCTGCCAGGCACTGAGGGAAGATTTGAGGGGACCAGAAAGGATGAAAAATGAGAAAATGGCAGATTAGATCTGAGGTGACAGAGATGAGAAATAAAAGCCATTAGAGCCCATTTGCAATGTGCCCTCATTGAGTCAAGTTTCAAGGTGTTTTTCCAGATTATTAATAGCTTGACAGCAGTTTTTGTACAGGAATCTGATAGAGGAAATAACACTCATGTACACACACTGCAGTGTAGAGGGGAAAGTAGAGTCCCCTCATTTATTTACTTGAAGAGATTTGAAATACAGCGAAGCAGCCAGCTGGGTTACAGACAAAACAAACATTCTCCATTATAATCCTGGCATCTTCAGACACACGTCTCTACAATAATGAAGTGGTATGAAAGGAGCTCTCAGAAACCTCTGCAGCTGCATTCTGTGGGCTGCATTCTGAGCAGCTCTGCTGAAGCCATAGTGTTCTTGAGGGTAGAGTTCATTGCTCCAGCTCTCAACGTGGGGCCCGTGGGCTGTTTTGGATCTCCTGGGGATCTAATCTGTCCGATGTGGCAGGCTTCTTGTAAACCTCAGTCAAGCACCAGTCCTAAACAGATCTTTCCTGCCTCGTCCCCCACTTACCTGAACTCTCTCAGTCTTCTCAGTGTGATGCCCAGTGAAATGAAAGCTGGAAAGAAAGGGAGGGAAGAACAAGAACACTTGGGCATCTGGGAAAGAAAGGTTAAAAACTTCCCCAAGTTACCCTTTGTAGTTGCATGCTTGTAAAGAAGAGCTACCAGGTGGGTAACGCTTTGAACATCACTCTGACTGACTTGTCAGATATGAATAATTGTAGCTTTCTTCATAACCAAGGGGTGGCACAGCAAATTTGATACAGTGCACACTGCCTAAAGGCCAAACAGGCGTTCAGCTCAGAGAGAGAAGCTCTTCAAACATCATTAGATGGTGATGGTTGTTTGTCTGTGTCTATTGCTTTCTCCTAACTCTAGGTTTTACTTTCTCATGTTGCAAGCTACCTCTGCTTGTGAGCATTAGAGGTAGCCAAGATGAAACCGGACAACTTACAGTAGAGACTACGTTTACCCATTTTTTTCCTGCTCCTTTCTGACAGGCTCCAGCATGCAGCGTTCTCTGGGAGGATGTGCTACCATGAGAACAAGCAGTGCTCCCTACAGAGAAAGGATTTTGTAGTGGTGGCTGCGTAGCCTTAACCCAAGCAATAGGCACCAACTCTTTCCCATCTTTTCATGGTCTCCCCATTTGTAATGTAAGTGTAATTGTGGTTTGCATGCTGGCATTCTTAGTTCTGGGTGCACTTAACAGGCCTCTGCTTAGCAGAAGACAGAACTGAAGTTAAACCACTCAGTTGCTCTCTAATGAAGCAGTCTCCCTGCCAGGAGGCCTTTTACAAGAGACAGATGAGAGCCTGAAAATCCCCTCCTGCATTGGGGTCAGTTACCCCTCTATGGATCCACATCACCTAAGATGCAATGGGTCAGCCTTGCTTATGAACATGTATCTCCAAATGACATATCCTTGTGGAAGGAAGCAATGCCCTGACAAAGAGGCATGGCTGAGGACAGCCACCAGCCCTTGCTTTCATACCCTCACAAGTGCAGTATAGGAAGAGCTGAGAAGCATTTGTAATTCCTTGCTCAGCACTTCTTGGACTTGTCACGTATGCTGCGAGTCGCTTTGGGAGCCAGCAGGTTCCGTGGCATCTTACCTTTTTGATCCAAATCCTGGTGTGAAGTAATTCACATTCCCTACAATGGCACTTTCCATTGCCAGGAGCGCTAACTCAGCACTTTCTGGTTCCCAGCGAGGTGTTAGGGATCAAGCACTTTGCTCCATAGGTTTCCATTTGAATAAGCTCTTAAAACCTGGGATTTTTGTCTCTGCAGAGAATTGATGCCGCTTGGAATCAGGCTGAAGAGTTTTCTGTTAGGGACTTACCCAGTATTCTCCTTGTCTTCACATTTTGAGCACTGTATTATGCCAGTGGTCTCCCCTTTTTATCCTCAATGCTGCTGCTTACAAATTCAACTTGTCTGAGTTCTCCCAGGCCTCAGCTCACTGCTGACCAGGAACTGCCATCTGTGATGTAAAGCTCAGCTTTTCCTAATTGCTTTCATTCTCAAATGAAAATAGAACTTTCTCCATGAAAATAAAAATGTATTTCCTGCTTAGAGTATATCAAAAGTGACTTTTGCCAGTGTTAGTTTTCCAGGTATGTTTTTCGTTGACAATGTTCTCCAAAGTGTAATGTCTTCAGCAGCTTAAGACTGAAATAGTAACTGATTCTTCAGCCCTGCAAGACAAAACAGAGTGCCAGCTCCAGTGTTGAGAGAGATCTCCAGCTTGTAAACTACGATCCTTCAGGATGAAAGGTGCCCATATAACAATAAGGCATTATTACACTTCCTTTATTACTTTGCACACGGATAATTTACTGACTGCTAAAAATCCCCTGCTGCAATGCCTGTTTGATGTCATCTGTCTTGCCTAAGCAGTGGTTGCTGCTTGCTTCTTTCCTACTCAACTAGTTGCAATGCTGCCTATGGCAATTTCAGTGGCTGAATTCCTTCCTCCAGTAAAATCTTAACTAGTTGAACTGAATCTTCAGACAGGTCCACGACTCCCTCAATAAATATCAAAAGGGAAATGCAGCTTCGTATAAACAGAGAATAGCAAAACGCTGCTATTTATATGGTTCCATTTCCCTTCAGTTAAACCACTAATGGCACAGAGAACTCTCGTAATTAAAAGCCACATCTGATAGAACAAAGTCATCTGTAGAAGCAAAGAAAAGGGAAGATGAAAGCACCACCAGTACAAAACACCAGTCCAGCTCTAGGTCTGTACATGCCTCTTTTTCCCTGTTCTGAGAATCAGCCAGAGCCTGAAACCTCTTTTGACAAGTAGCTGCTCTGATGACAGATGCTCCCCGCAGCCTCTGCAGGCTGCAAACAGATGCATTGTTCTTGCTGTCAGCTCCCCATTGAAAGGTGATTCCAGTAAGCAGCAATTGCCCTGATTTGTTAGCATTAGTCAGCAAGTGCATGGATCAGATTTGCTACCAAGGAAGAGAAAAAGCAGGCCTGAGACTGAAAAATCAGCTTTCATAATCAAGAGCTTGGCAGGGTGTAAGCCTTGCGCTTTGGGATGCAAGGGACACGTTGCAAGTCTTGACTTCAGCTCTGTCACACTGTAGAACAGGACTCCTTTTTGGCAGAGTGGTCTGGATAGAGTGATCATATCTCTCTTCAGGATCATCGCCAGCCATCAGCCATCACTGCTGTGCCAAGAGATGGTGACCCCCTGATGTGGAGAGGGGATGAATTACTGCAGAAAGCTGCCCCATGAGCCAGAGTAGAACTGCTGATCAGAACAGCGATGGCTGAGGGGGGGAGGCTCTGGACTAGAATATTCAACATTTAGAAGAGAGACAGAAAAGCAGATGCCACACTGATGTCCCTGGGTCAGAAGGATTTCACAGATAGCATACAACAAAGCACTGAAAAGTCAATGCCAGTAAAGTCACATGGTCAAACCAAAATAATCCCCAAAATGCTTGCTCAAAACTGTGTCTTAATTCATTAATACCTTGAAGAAGAGAGATGTCAGCGCTGGGTAGTTCTGTGAGAGCATGACCCCTGTGAGAAATGCTTAGGGATGAAATGGAGTGTTCATAGTATACCTGTGTCTTCTGCATTCCTGGTCTCCCAGTGAAGCTCTTTGTCTGCTCCATTAGACGTACCATAAAGTAGCTTTGATTGTTGTGTTACCTCTTCAGCTGTAGCTGGAACAAGAAAATGGGAAGTGTGCCTACTGCTTTTCAGACAGCAGGAACAAATGCCTCTCATTTTCCACCCAAGCCTCCCTCCTAAGTTCAGTGCATCTGACTGAGGTGAGCTTGATAGAGCAGTGTTTGGCTCATGTGCTTGATTCAGATGTAAATAGCCAGGTAGTTCATGGCTCTTCCTCTCCCCAGCTTTCCTCAGGCAGCTCCAGACCCCAAAGACATGATGGGTTCTCCCTGCCCTGGGCAGCAGGGTGCAGAACCCCCATTAATACAGTGCTAGCTCTAGGTTCAAGCTTGTCTATGCTTTTTATAGAGCACCAGAATTGCTCATAGTGCAGAAGTGTAGAGCAGATGAGGCACAGAGCAAATGATGAACACCGAGGCTGGGGCTGCAGTTGCACCTGATCTTTAGTTTGGGGTGTTTTCCAGTGCATCTTGGCATTTCTTCCCAGCCCTTCCCTTTCCCTCTCCCCCAACACAGCTAGAAGTAGTCCATTAGTGTGAGTGATGCGTGTCACTACATGCTGATCTAGGACAGAGCTCAGGCTGCTTTTCAGAGCAAGTGCCTAGCAGCATTAATGTAAACCAGCCAAGATTCTCCGTGGTTTAAAATGGGGTTTGAATTTAAAGGTACATCTTAAAAGCACCTGGTTTTCTAAAAATGTAAAAGCTGCTCAGTTCTCACTATCTGCAAATCAGGAGCTCTCAAATTAGGTCCATAAAAATAGAAGCATCCCATACTATTAACCTCTTCTGGAAATATTATTACCCCAGCCTGGTTTCCTTCCAGTCTGCAGGCTCTGCTCCCTGCTCAGTGCTAAGTGCCCAAGGGTAAATGGGTTCTGATGGGAGAACCAGGCCCACAGGCCTCAAGCACGTTGTGGCCATGTTATTCTTTGCCTGGGAACCTGAGTCACAACCTGTAACTCCGAGCCTCATGACTGTCACCTTCATTGCAGAGGTGTTTGCAGGAAGGTTGGTGACCCTTCGATTGGCCTATAACAACAAGAATGTCTGAGGAATCGGTCATTACAGTCATCTCCAAAGCTTGTCTTGGTTGTTATGGGGGAAAGGAAGTTTATTTCTCTGGGATAAAAGCCTTAGAAATCTGAACCTGGGCAAAGTTACAGCTGCTCAGGATCCTTCAGTATTGCCCCTTCTCCTTTTTATTAATGCAATTCAACAAGTTAAGCCTGAGCAACTGTGCCTGACCCCATGGCTAGAGTAACATCTGTGACTGTACTCTGTCATTTGCAAAATGGAACGGCTCTAATCTCTTGAGCACACTGCTCTGCAGTGACATTTCCAGGACATCCGCACTCCAAAAGGCACGCAGTAGCCTTGGATTAGAGTTTAAAATAGAACCATGTTTGCCTTTGTGTACAGCACGGGATTGCTAAGGAGAAATAGCACTGGGAGCACGCACTGGGGTTGCGTGACCCGCGGCAGTTGTACGCGTCAGAGGTTCTCATGCGGTGGGACCTGGTCTGCTTTTCACATCACACTCATCCTCTGAGCAATTTAGTCAGCTTAGTCAGGGAAAGCTGTTACCTGCTCCTCCTGAGAAACCCCTCACCTCAGTAGAGACAGTGCTAATTAACACAGGTCGAAATCAGAGCAGCAGAACTAAGGCTGATGCTTTAAAACAAAGGGATGAACGGAAGCACTTCCACTATAACAGAATCAGGAGAGTGCTGCATGGCTCTCCCCGAGCAGCCTCTGATGTTGTAGGAAACCTGCTGTCATTTCCCTCACTGGAAGCTCCAACCTGCTGAACGTGGTGGAGGGCAAGTGAAGGGCTGAGCTGGAAGCAGTGCCATGAATGTGCTGTGTTCGTGCCATGTCTCAGCTACCAAGCCTTGCCTTTAAGCTGACATGACAACACACCTCCTGGTTGTTTTGCAGGCTCAGCTGGTAGCAGCTTAGGTCCTTCCTACCTTTCTCTGTAATGCAAAGTAAAACTCATTTCATTTGTGTTTCTAAAGGTGCTTTTCATCCCGGTGAGCCTGGTTTCATAACAAACAGCAGCTGAAATTCCCTCGTGTGTTTGTTTGTTTTAGGTATGGTATTTTTGAAACACTCACAGCAAGCTGTTGTTGTTCCTCTGTGTGTTGGTAAATAGCAACTGCAGACTTTCACCTTGGGAGAGGCCCAGTCTGAGCAAACAGTGAACTGCCAGGATGGACCAGGAACAGAATTCCAGAGTAAGGGTGAGTGGATACAGGGAAGCTCTCCCGATGCAGCTTATTTCCTAAGCCTACTGATGTTTACCCTCAGCAAGTGCTTAAACATCAGTTCATGCCTCTGGAAACCCCCTTTGGAGCTGTTGCTTCTATAACTGGGATTCCAAGGTAGGGACTCTGGAGGTCGTGGGGAAGCAGGACCTTTGAGGGGTGGGTTCACAGCAGCTTTCCCCTCTGCCCTCTCCCAGTGCAACTGGAGGTGCCGGTGCCCAGCACAGCCCTGTGTGCTCTCATTGTGTTGTGCCATGGCCTTTCTGGGCTGGTTTGTAGGGAGCATCCAGCTGATTTATTGCTCCCAACGTCTCTGAGTTTGTAATAAAGTTTTCAGCAGCTCCGTGGAGCCCGCGCACGCACATCCCCGCGCTCGCTTTGTTCTCCTCGCACATAATGTCCACTCATAAACCTTTCATCAAGTCAACCAGGTGGAAAAAACCCATTACTGAAAGAAGTGTTCATTCAGGTTGGGAACAGGGGGGGGGAACGGAGGGAAGGCGGGGGAGAAAGTTCCCCAATAGAAAAAAGCAGAAGGGAGGGGGGGGGGAAAGAAGGCAAAAAGCTGCGTGTGCTCATAGCTGCAAAGGCGCTTTGCTGCGCGCCCCAGGTGCCAGGCCCCGGAGGAGCCTTGGCAGATCTGTCATCCCGGTGACAGGAGATGGAAAGCGCCGTGTACATATTCAAAGAGGCAGCGATTTGGGCCTAATACCCACTGCTGAAAGGGAGCTTCAACACAGCCGGCCTCTGCCAGCGCCAACAAACCCGCTTGTGCTTTTGTATGGCAGAAAGGACACCCCCCCCCCCCCCCCCCCCCCCCCCCCCCCCCCCCCCCCCCGGGC